>JAQIXP010000119.1:0-35624 GCA_034700285.1 Proteroiulus fuscus | reverse complement strand
TATATTTCAATCACAATAATCACTTTCAACAAATTTTTAAAAACTTTTCAATGCACAAATGTGAAGTTATTTTGAGTAATAATAGGTCTATGATACAACCATAAATAGAATAACATATTTAACCCACTTTCTCTCATTAGGTCTTCACCTGCATGGATCAAGTTAGTTTTATACTACTTTTTAATTTGTATTTATATAGAATTTAGATATGGAATTATAATATTCGCATGCACGTGCAACAATTAAAGGTTAAGGTCATAAGGTCATATCGGAGATTCATTTTTTTTACAATTCCAATCTAAAAAAAACCTTGCGCTTCATACAATAAAATAAACATACATACTTCACAAGCATCTGAACAATATGCAAAATATACTTTTTTAAATGTTAAGATATAATTAATATAATCTAGCACTCTTCAAGACTTTTTCTAAAATTAATGTAATTGTATCATAAATGCCTAAAATATTCATGACTTTATATAACAGGGTTGTAGAATTTAGCCCAAAATCTTAATGGCAAATTACTTTTTGAAGTTACATATTATGAGAAATGTATGCAGTTTTCAAGAAAGTAGGAAATTGATAAAAATCAATTTAAAGATAATATACATATTTATGCTGACCGTAGGATGGTGAATTGAACTGTATGTCCATGGTAACCTTATCAGTTATCAGAAATTTCTGTATTTTAAATTATTTTACCTTTCCCTTTTGTTCGCTAAATTCATTTATTTCTTGTATTGGCATTTTAAAATTTCTGTGCATAAAACAGTGGTGGGATTCAATTAAGCAAGTTTCTTGCATATTCTCTACAGTCATTGATCAATGCTCATCGACTATACTTGATCAATGTAACAAATTCCAGAAAGTCTCAGGCAAATCATTTATAAATTTATTTCTAAATTAAATCTAGTCTTCCATGGGTTCAACTACCAGTACTTGCTATATAATAAAAAAAAATCGACCAAAAAAAAACCCCACCTTATTTCGATATAAACGTACCATGCAATATGCATTAAAGGGAAAGTCCCACCTTAAAAGAAATGGGTTGTAGGAGGAAGAGTATGACAAATTAGGAAAAGCATGGAAATTGCAATTAGATTTTAGTACACCAATCAACAAATAAAATGTCCTGAATACATGGATTTGGATCAAAATATAAAGCCCAAATAGGCACCATTTTACTGACAGTATGCAGCACCCTCTACTGGATAAAATACATCAGCCCTCATGAAACACACAGACATGTTCATGTCCTAGAGGGCACCACCAGCTTTCAGTGGTCTGCTGAAATCTATGGAAAAATGGGGCCTAACATGTATTTGGCAAACGTAGTAATGTCTTCAATATGGAAACTCTGCTGCAATTAGTATTGTCACGGCCATTCACATCTAATAAAGTGTGAACAACTTAAATATCCCTTGTTACAAAGTGAGACTTTCCCTTTAATCTATAATAATGCTGATTGGTTTGTTTCCAGATAACTGTTCTGTTGAACAGAGTACCATGTACAAACTATAAATAAGCATATTTATTGTTTCTATTATACTCATTTGCTAAGTCAGGATTAATGCACTTACTGAATCAATAACAAGCTGCAAATAATGTATTCCTTTTTCATCCCCCAAGTAACTAAATCACACACATTAAAAGCAATTTCCCAATTAATAATATATTAAAACTTTACTAAATTTAAAAAAATGCATGCCCAACAGCAAGGTACGAATAAAACGGTCCGTCAATAATGAAACTTCCCGAACTGAAAGCCCAATTGAAACCTATTAATATAAAATAGTTGTACGTAAAAACCCCAGCACTAAACCAAATATTTGCAATTTCAGAATTGAATGATAGGGCCATTAATTTAATTTCCTGAATTTAAAATTGGGATGATATCAGTGGTTTCTTAGCTAAACTGGACAAATTTTTGATTTTTGAACAATCAAAGCTAAAATTTGCAACACATCAGGATGGAATGTTTAACAATATTTTCACATTAACTTTCAAATACTTTCGTCTTCCTTTTTAAAAAAAATACATTAAAAAATCCTCATAAAAATTGGCAGTCAAATTTTAAATCTAGGGAATTGCAGAGCAACTACCATAAAATTCTATTAGTTTAACGACGTTGTTGCATAATATCTATACGATGAAGAACAGCTAACGATGCATTAGCAAGAGTTTAGGGCATGGGTTTCTAGAAAACAGATTTTAAAATCATCTACGGGCCTACGTGTCCTTGCTACAGAGACAAAATATAACCTTAAAGCATACAACATCTTAATATTGACGATTCAGTTTTAAATAACCCATCTCAAACTAACAAAACTCCTTTAACAATGCTTCTACTTATGTAACTGGAGATTTTAAAAAAGCGAGAACATGCAGTCTCTCCTAACCTATGAAATCAAATTTACACTAGAAAAACGTTAAGTAATGTTAGAAAGTCCTATTGGTCCTTTAGGTGCTCAAAAACTTCAACGTAATTTGTGCACGACTTAAAGATTGGTCGTAAACGTTAGTGTGCAGATATAAATCCTCCTCATAAATTATTAACATACAAAAAATGTTTATACAATTAATCAAAGAATGGCTTGAAGTTCAATTAAAGCTTCAACAATTAATCTCTCCTCCTTAGACCCATTGCAAGAAGTTAAAATTAGCGAATAGAGAATCGCAAATAAGCACATTTATATATTACTCGTAGAAGAAATCATAAATACATATATTTTCCCAAGAAGAAAAATAAACAATGAAGAGTTCGATTTTTTACGTCTTTGGTAACTTAAGAAGTTCGTGAAAAAGTATTTCGGCATCAACCGAGTTCACCAACGGTTGAGAGAAGGAATAGCATCACAGCAAGCAAAAGCAGATATTTTGCATTTTATACAACAATTTGGTTTTCGTTAATAAGGTAATCCTAAAAAACAGCTGAGCGTACCAAATGTACAAGATGTTCACAAAAGTTTTCCGGGATATAAAAAAAACACTATTACCTAAACCAATAAACAATTTTAAGATTTAGCACAAAATTTGAAAATGTAATGTACAGCATCGTTGGGACTGGAAGGGGAAGTTCAAAAAATTGATATTACAAGGAAAGACAGTTTGTTGTGAGGAAATCGCACTGGCTGACGCTTTTCTTTCTCCCAAACTGAACAAAATTAGTTTAAATTCGCCCCATTACAGCCCTGACTTACTATGTGTCATTGCATTGCTTTGCAGCTCCAGGCTTTCCTTCTTTTGGGGGCCATCTTTACTCTCCTGACTGGTAGAAATGAACTCCACTGTTTTTCCCTAAACACAGCTTTTGTCAGCACCAGCTTTTGTCAGTCTTTGGCAAACAGTCACTTGACACCAACTTCAACTTTGAAAAAAATCAAACTCCAAATTTATTTTGATAAGTCTCTCTGCAGTCTTATTCACTTGGACTTACTCAGTCCAACTAGGAAGTCTTATGATTCCAGCACTATGAACATAACTTTCCTCTGGCAAACTTAAAAAACGTCTCTCCTTGGCCCTAGCCAGTGCTTTGACTTTTTTTGACTGCTTAATTTTTCTTTGGGCCCCACCCAAGTAAACTCTGCTCTAGTGCAATACATTCTTATCTTTTCTTTCAAGGTTCCTAATTTGCATAACCCAAAACATCTATGGAATGCAATGCAACTGCATTCTATAGAATGAAACCAACAACCATAACCTCTGCCCTCATCTTGTATGGCTTGTCCATAAACAGTATGTATAAAAAGTACTAGAAACCCCAAAATACTAAAACTAAGCAGAACAGTTTTGATGCATATATATACCGGATACCTTTTGTGAGCAATCTGTACCATTTTAATTTTTAAATATTTTCAGGAAAACAAATGGCACAAAAAGCTTTTCCACAGTGGTTATTAAATAAGCTCAGAAGCTATGACCAATAAATTTTTTAAAAAAATCAAAGGGTTAAGAAAGAGCACAGACACGGATCACAAGAAGGCGCCTATCGCCATAAAACTACGTCTCGGTAAAGAGTAGATGAACAAGGGTTAAAATGACGAGAATTCGCCTAATCTAACAAAAATAGATTAATTTATATATAATAATTTGTAATTTCTCTCAATGGACTGAAAAGGAGTGCAGGAGTACTGTACATCCCACATTTAGTGTTACCTGCTTCCATACCTGCATTCCTTAGTATTTACTGGTTTAAACATATACATAGCTTTCGGGGTTCATTCATCCTCCGGCAGTGCCAGAGCACAAATCACGGCCTTCATGAATGCGGCTGCTGCCAGAGCCGAGTACGGCTGCCATTCCTTCTTCCGCATGCCGTCCCGGTAGTCGGAGATTCCCCGGATGAAAATGTAACTGTCTTTCCGGTTCCCGAAGATGGATTCGACCACGGCGTCAAACTCCGTATCAAAAGCCAGAGCGCCGTAGAGCTTGGCAAACTCCTGTCGGATGGTATCGTCTCTGACAACATGGCGGCCAGAGCCAATGGCACCAAAATGTATCCTGGGAGTATCTTCCTTCTGGTTCATGATCAGCCCATCGGGAGGGAGAGGGTGGGCCACCTCGATGAGACCGGTGCCGCCCAACGACATGTAAAGTTTGTCGGTTTCCGAAGAGGGACGTTTGAACAGGGCCTCCTGGCCCTCCAGCTCCTGCATTCCCTGTCGCATGTAGCTGAGCCATGGACACTGTTCCGGATTGTTTTCCGCAATGTCCGACAGCTGCCTCGCAATGTGCTGCAAGCCTAAATCGGGTGGCGTCCACGTTTTCGCCTCGAACATATAACCTCCCGACTCGAGTTGCCTTACCTGATCACAGTAGGCGTAAATATAGCTGCGATTATCCGGTGGGCAAGCCACGACGACATCGCCTAACCTCACGTGGCGTGCAAAATCGGTGTAATGGGGAACTCCCCCGCCGCAGCCGACTAAGAAAACGTACTCCACTTTTTGGAATGAGCCTAGAAAACGTTAAAACATATTTTGTAAGTTTCTTAAGTGGATTATGCAAGCGTGTCTCTTGTTAAAACTTAATTCTAATGAAAAAATAGGATGGCAAGTTTACTGCATGCTTATTTTTCTCGCATTTTATAAAAATGTAGAAGAAACTTTCTAACAATTTTCAAAATTGTAAGGAATTCAATTTAACGACGATTTTAAAAAAGTCAAATTGACTTGGGAACTTATTCCTGATTATGGGATTTAAAACCCCTTTACCAAATGCATAATTACAAATGCTGATCGTAGGGTACTGAGTTGAATTGAATTGAACGCACCTAAAAGTCGCGTGGTTGTGTTGCCAGCTGCAATCATAGCCGCTCGTGTGTGACCCACACTTGGGAGTTTGGTCGAAACCACGCGATGGGCGCCGATGTTACCGAGAGTATAAACATTGGATTCACCTGTCGATATTAAAAATATTTACGCTTTTACCAAATGTTTTACGCTCTAATTACTAGTAAAAGCCGAGCACATATTGAAATTAAATACCGACCCACAGTTGTGTATCTAACGTAAGTGTCTTTGTTCTCGATCATGGCATCCACGGCCAATTTTTCGCAATACTGCGCCGTAATAATGGCAATGGTAGGTTGGTGCATGCTAATCACCGTTGGCATTTGACGCACAATTTTAACATCTGAAATCAAATTCCATTACGATATTTGATATAATTATACCAAAAAGTCACAGTTTTTAAACTAATTCATTGCTTACCAGCTTCGTGGGATGTCACTCGAATATAATTCCTACACGCGCTTCCTTCAACGGCCCTTATTAGGCCCTTGGTTTCTAATTCGACCATGTAGACCTGAATTTCGTCCTCGGTGTTATTTGACTGCCTGTTCACACAACAAGATAACTGTCATATAACAGCTTACGAAACTTCCAATAAGGATCTAACAGGAATGTATATCTTGAATCAGTAATTCCCAGCAAAAAAGTCTGCACAAAATTCAAAGTCTTCTGCAGTCTAAAACTTCAGAAAAACTGAAGTTTAAATCTCATTTATGAAGTTTTATGGAACAAAAGTCTACATAATTTTTGCAGTTTTTATGTAGAAAAGTTGCATGTTTTTTTATACAGTTTTTCTGCATTTTTCTGTAGTATTTATGCAATTTTTCTGCAGTTTTTCTGTATCACAAAGATGTAGAAAAACTGTAGAAAAAAACCATGCACGTTTTCTACACAAAAACTGCACTAATTATGCAGGCTTTTGTTCCATAAAACTTCCGAAATGTAATTTCAATTACAGTTTTAGACTGCAAATAAACTGCAGAAACTTCAAGTTTTCTGCAAACTATTTTTTGCTGGGAATCCATCAATGACAACTTACTTTGCTATTTCTTTGACCGACAATGGATTAGGATAAGATGACTCGATCATCTCTAAGACTTTTTCCTGAGACAATTCAGTTTTACTGCCAACCAGGCTTTCATCCAGTGACACTATTAGAAAGTCATAACAAGTCAGTAACATCGCTTTAGTCGAATGCAGTTACAGCTAGTGGTAACGATTAGTGGGCAACACAAGTCTACCATATTCTTAGGAATAAACGGGTCAAATCAAACGGTTATATCAGCTTCAAAGGGCAATGCCGAGATGATATGGTGATCAGTGTGAAACATGCAAGAAAGGTGCAGTTTGAACAATAACAAATAGAAACTAAAAACACATTCGGCCGTTTCAAATATTAGGATTTCAAGGTGAATGCATGTGGAAACTGAGATACATTGGAAAATAAAAAGGCTCTTATACCCTTGTCACTAATTGTGTTTCTGTGGTTATGTTTCATTCACATACCTAGTTTTCCCTGATGAGATTCAATCATGCTGATTAAACGTATAATAATAAAAAAAGTTTAGTTTGAAAAATCTTCACGAGATAGATAATTTGCACGTGATATTTAAATAATTTTTATGTGATATTTCATATACAAAACTTTCCTGACCTTTATTCCAAATTATTCTAACCCTGTGGGGATGCCCATAATTGGAAAGATTATTATAGATAAAAGCAGAAGTAGAAAAATTTACTATATTTCTATGTGGACTACAAAAGAGTATATTTTCTGTTTGTTTCCATAAATAACTTTTAAAGCCAATTTAAGTTACCGGTACCCCTATATGTGAAGCAATACACAAAAATACAATCAGCCTTAGTCACAACTTGGATATTTAAATACTTTTATCTATTCTAGACTGAGCTGGCTATAAATAAATAAAGGAGAATGTCTTTAGTGTTTTTGTGGATTTTTTTTTCACGGACAGGAAGACATTTTCAGTGGTAATGTGACATAAACAACCAACGGAATACGTGCAAGAGAGCAAGCGAATGAAAGCAAGCACCCAAATAAGGAAGGGCAACAACAACAAAATGTGCCGACGAAACGAGAAACATCTATGGACAATCGGACATAACAGAGATTGCTGGCAGGCAAGACATGTACCAGTGTCCAAGTAGTTGTGGTCTGGCCACGACCTTCCAATGGTGTACAGAATACCCCCAGGTGTGGCTGGTGAAAAATGAAATCAAGAGCAGAGGAAATGTCAGGATTGACAAGATAGAAGTACAACAAAACAGGATAAAAAAAAAAAAAAAGATTTATGGTAGAGATGGGTTTGAGGTGAAAAAAAAAATGAAAAAAATAAAAATTGTGTTAAATGGTGAGAATAGAAGACAAATGCAATACGATTTGAATATTTGCAAACTTTGCAAAACGACAAATAACAATCAAGAGATGATAATGATATTGCGGTTACAAGTTGGCGTTCAAAAGAGCTACAAATCAACGAAAGTGACAGGGTAACCCAGTGAAATGCAACCGAAAAAAGATCACAAAACAGCTGTGTGAGAGTGAGTGTCTACCGTGATTTAGAATGCCGCCGTATCATTTAAAATGCAATTAACGGCACGTGTCGTGAGGCAGAAACAATAGTGCACACAGGCAGATGGCAATTTAAGATTAGAAATAGATTTTAACTCATTTTCTCTCTTTCTTTCTCTCTCCTCGCTTCCTCTACGCTAGCTGTACAAAAATTAAAATAGCATACACAATAGACTAAAGCTAAATTGCATCTTAATTTTCAGCAGTTTACAAAAAAATAATTAAATCACGACATTAACGTCAACCAAAATAGATAACTCGTTCCCCATTAACAAACATAACCGAAGGGTGAAGAGCGAAAGCGAAATGAGTAAATTATGTAGTCATTTCAAAAATGTCTCTAAAGAGAATACTTTTCCTATTCTTGGTAATTCTATTGCAACCGAGGGCCTCGTTATAGTAATCTAATAATAAATGTTTTTGATTATGTAAATAGCAAACCGTCATTTGGCAGCTTATGCTTTTATGAAGATTTCAATTACCCATGCATCAGTTCAAAAAAACCCATCAGTTTAAATTTTGTACGCTAGTAATCAGACGCAGCTGCATTGAAAAATGACTATTTTAAGAGCAGCTCTGAGTGAAGTCACCTGAAGGTAGCAGAGAACAATTTCCTTGATTTTATTAACTATTATAGCTTTGCTACCACATAAATCCATAGACAGACGGTTAACCCTTGCACCCCTGCCCGATTCTGCAAGGTTCTCAACGTTTTTGCCTAATCCTAGTTTTTCATTCTTTTGCAAATATGGAAAAAAATGTACAGTACTTCAATTTTCATATGTTAAGGCTAATATACTGAACAATATACTACGGCCACTTATCCCCAATGCACTCTGAAGACACTTTCTTATCTAGGGTTAACCGTTAAGCAATCAGTCTACACTTAGAAGACACTTTAGCTCTGGCCTACGTTGCTCTTGTCGAGGCTTATAAAGTGCTTTTGCATATTGTATATTTTAATTTTATTTTAATCCCTGACTAGTGCTACTCTCAAAAAGCTTTTTAAGCATCCCTCGACTTAACATATTTAATTTTGGCTTTATGCCAGATGCAATCACAGCCAAAGTGAAGAGCGGCATAGACAGCAGTTTTTGATTTTAAAAAAAGAAAAGGAAAAGCTGAGGAACTGATTATAAAAAAATATATATAGCACATACTTGGACGGGTGGGAGGTTCGGATGTTTCTTCCAGCTGATTTAATTCTACTTCAATTTTTTTCATTTGTGGATACCTATTCTGCATCAACTTCATAATCTTTTTAACAAATCCAACATAATCTGGAATACAGAAATATTAAATAAAAAATTATATTTACTCTTTCTAGCACTCATATTTTTATATATTACTCCCACTCGCACCCTCTTTTATCAGGCCAACTGCTGATTTGCTGGCATAACATTTGTGATACTAAACAGAAACTTTTTCAGAGCAACCACTAACCTCTAGGAAATTCCAACGGACTGACAAGTTCCTTAAAAAAATCCTGGGCTATGCTCGTCTGTTCGGCCTCAGAAACATTCGTTTTAAACCAAAATCTCAATTTTCGGCTTTCCTGCGCACAGAAAAAATCTTTCAGCATTTCATCTCCGGATTAAACAAACTCGAAGGGAAACTGTGATTTGTTTTATAAACCTACTTGTGTGTGAATTTGAGTCTGACTATTAACGAGAAATACTTTAAATTCCAAGTGAAGTTGAGCTGCAATTGAATTATTTCCATCTATAACAAAAATACACAAGAAAACAGTGTCAAAACTTTCTCCACAAATAACGCTTCCTGAGATAGTAAAAAAATAATAAGAATAAAAAGGTTTTAATTACTTTCATGTCCATTGATTCCTGCATCTTTGCTAATGACAATGCCTTTATGTTCTCCACCCGCCGTATGAACAATTCCGGATCCAGTTAACTCCTTTGATTTAACCCTTTCCATTTGAATGGTAGTCGACCTGGGAGTCTTTTTGGTCGGCGTCATTACAATCCGTTCTGGAATAAAATTAGTCACAATTTATTATTTATTATAAAAAAATCTCTGATAAAAACATGTTTCGAGAAAAAATTGTAAAGCAATTTACCCAACCAAATATGAAAAGAGTTTAGTACAAATTAGATTGCATAATATAGGTGCATCTGGGAATACTCTACATTTTCATAATAGGCCTACCATTAAATGTTTTTGCAGAGAGTAAGATTATCTCATAATCGATCCCATTTCATAATTTCGCTGTTCAAAATTACAATACAATGTAGGCCTACCATGTTTCAAATAGACAAGGTACATGTATTGTTTTTACAATTTGGTGACCTGCGTTAATTTGGGCTTATTATCAATTTGATTTCGAATAGATTTAACACGCCCCCAAAAACAATCATGATAATGCTGGCCACTGAAACAATTAGGCCTCATCATTTCTACCAGTTATTATTTCAACAACAAAGAATAAACATTGTCAAACCATGTATATTATATACTATGTCAAAGGAGGTTGCACAAATACATGTAATAATGATCAATGATTTCTGAATTGGATTTTTTCCAATAAAGATTTATGTTTGTATTTTTTATACCTAGCAACATTTATGTCATGGTCCATCGTTTATATCTTATTCAATACAGACAATGAAGCATAAATTACAGTAACCATATAAATACGTTTTGATTGCTGCAATTAAAAGAAATAATATCATGGTAGGCCTGAAATTAAAACCAAAAAAATGGAAATACAGTGTACTACTACACACTGTAATACCATCCCCCTCTTCTCTTCAAAAAAAAAATATATATATATATATATAACAAAAATAGGAAGAGTGAATTAAATACGTTAAGAAATCACGCAGCAATATTATATCTGGACCTTTTTTGCTTCACACAAGAATGGCTTTCATTTCCAAGAAAGTTGAATTAAGATTCCCCTTTAGGCGTTTCAAAAACCAAATTGCCAGCTAGCTTTGTAGGCCTAATGACAAAAAAAGAAAATCTTTAGATAAAAGATTTGAGCCAAATAATTGCCTTTAACCATGCTTTAGCACATGAAAACCTGTACAATGAATTAAACTTTTCTTGCACAAAGCCAAGTCAAATCAATTTTAGTTACAGGAAATATAAAAACATTTTTCAAATTACTTCTTTTCTTACTTTTTTTAAACATACAAGGTACTGGATAAAAACAGTGTGGTAACTTTGGTATGGTATAAATATATATTTTGAGTTGAAAATTTTAACGTCCAAAAGAATTTCAGTTTAAATTGAATAGCAACCCACACAAGCCCACTGATATTACTGCAAAATGTATGCTTGTTTTTATCCACATTTTCTATTTGAAGAAAAACGTATTGCAGATAATAATGGTGGCAATGTCTGCGTGTTTAAATTGTTATGGGCTTTACATTATGACTATCACTTAGGCTTACGGCCAAAACCAACATTTATTTGTGTATCCTAACACTTTCATCATCTGTTCAATTACAATTAAGCTAAAATTCACTCATACAGCAGGTATGCCTATATACATCATTGTTGTATTCTAACTAGGCCTATACAATCTACGAAGAGAGATACATATAACACTCAAGAGTCCCATCTTCTTTAAAGATCAATATTAAAGTAAAAGAAGGGAATCCAATTCTGTTTATAGATCTATCAAGTGGAGAGGGAGTTGATGGTTTGAATTGTTATTTTTAGAAATGCAAGCATGTAAACAATTCCATTTTCTCGAGAGAACATTTCCGTACATTTTATGGGTTTTTTTCACATCGAAGGCATACATGTACAGTAACCTATCGAAACTTAAGTTTTAAAAAACTTCTTTTAAGTTATGGGAAAAAATAAACAAAAGTAGACCTACTTTTTCGAAATTCCTAAAAATAAATGTGCATTGCAAAACATTGGAATACATAAACCTTCAAGTACATGTATCTTAAAAATATATAACAAAAACAAGTAGTGCGTTTACACCAGTGAAGTGTTAGGTACCCACCTAATGAAGGATAAAGTAGTAGGCCTATAATTTCTATAGGCCCACTTTCCAAACAGAAATAGAATCTCAAACAATATTTTTTGGATTTAACTTACACTAAAGCCCTAAAATTCATGCGAGTAAAAAAATCAGTTAATCTCCTTTACGTTTGCTTTGCACGTTCAAGTTGCATTGCATGGGGTTGATAAGAAACGAAATATTACTTATAACACAATTCACAATTGTATAAAAGCTAAAATCTCTTGAAAAGGCTCGACGTTTCAATTGAATTTTCTTCATAAAACAGAAGAAAAGCCTAATGCGAAGACGTCATCCAAAGAATACAAATCAGGAAACCAAAAAAAACCAAGGCTACAAAGCACTTTCAAAAAGGGGGACAACAGTTTTTGATAAATGTAAGCGAGATGTTGTTTATATTCAAAATCCCTTTCTCACCATTTCAAGAATGATAACAAAATGTCCAACCAGAAAAGAAGGGGAATTTTCAAACTTGGGCAAAAAAATCCTAAACATCCTAGCAGTCAACTATAAGTTCCTTCAAAAGTAAAGTCACAACCCAAAATCGAGAGGATTTTCGAATGCCAACAAAAACTTAGCAATGAACTTGACAGACGAATGGCTCAATGGCAAGGAAGGTGGCTAAATTTAAACGCCAAAGAGAAGTTTCCAGAAAAAATTGTAGAAAACATAAAAAAATAACACGGGACAATTGGATTCAGTTGTCAAAAGACGAGTGTGTGAGAAGGGTAATGGACTCACACTTTCTTTGCACATAATTAGTTTTCTTTAAATAACAATGAAGAAAAAATAAGCTCACCGACAAATGCCACATAGCCATAATATACAAGTTTTCCACAGACAAGCACCACACAGCATAATAAAATGAAAACATCAATGTCATCTAAGCCCTAGTAATAGCAATAAAACAAATTTTCTGATGATAAAAATAAAACAGGAGAGGTAGGCCTAATCATCAAAGCATAAATTGGTCCATCAACTAAACAAAATATTTTCATCAGCATCAAATACCAAATATACGATTCCATTATTTCTTTAAATGCCCACAATGTCAGATGACTACTCTTTACCCAAAAACAACTCAGTCCGACTAGGAACAACAATCTCAGGTACCTTTGACAGAAAGAAAAATTTAGGTCCAGAAACCATTCTAATTCCAAGATGAAAAATACAAAGTACAACGGATCTTATTATTGGTCCTTTTTTTCTTACTATAAGACAATGGAATAAAATCCATAATCTTTTTAAAAATAGTTCAAAATTATTAGGAATTCAATTGACAATGAAGTCAGTAGGCCTACTGACGTGGGAGTCTCTTCCTGATAGTGGGATAACCCCCTACCAAATGGCATCACGATCGTGATCGTAGGGTATTGAATTGAATTAATAAATTCCAATAGACCTGAACTTGACTAACTAAAGTATAATACTGGAAAGGGCTCAACTACATTTCCAAATAATACATGTAGGCCTACTGGTGTTCAGTGAACAAATAATGCTTTCGGAAAGGACTTGTGATTGCATTTCTTTCAAGAATTTAATGTAATTACTTTAATAACAGATCAATCTTTCGCAGAGTTCAAAGCAAAACTGGGTACTGATTACCCAGACCTTACAAGTAATTAACTAAGAACTTACAAAACTTTGTTCAAAAATAGAACCTATTGCAAGTCAAAGTTAATGAAAACGTCTTACTTTATTTAAACCTTGTCTTGTTGATCATCTAAGGGCCAATTGTACCAACCTTTTTTTTAACCCTTAATAATAATATTTTTTTTATATAAAATATAAATAATATTTATTAATAATAAAAAAAACATTATTTTGATCGTGTGACCGATTTGGGCCAATGAAAATTCAGGAAGTGGGTTAAAGTTAGCCATTGTTGGTACAATTAGCCCTAAGATGTAATTCACAGACTAAAAATTTCTTTTAAAACAATAACTAGACATCTCCCATAACGTTGTTAAACATTTTGAATATTGTATAAGCTTGCATGCTGTACACAAATAATTATGACCAGCACAAGCATCCACTGATTTAAAATCTAATACAATTAAATTGTAATCAAAATGCATGTGGTAATTTGGAATTAGGCCTAAAAGTAAAGTAAGCAAGCTGGTATAAGGGCACATACTGCAGCATGTCACTATAGCAATAGAAATCTGCATTATGCATACACGACTTTTTGACTTCAGCAATCGATTTTTGCATTCCAGCCAACAACTATTCAGTTGGCAGTTAGGACACTACATAGTGACAACTACAACCATCAATATAAACTGTACACAGCTCTAAAAAAAAACATTGGGCCCATGCCAAAATTTGCTCGCATTTGAATATCCTAATATACAGATTCCTCATGAATATTATAATGCTCCATTGTTAATGTGACAAATCAACGCCCAGTCAGGATGTATTAATAGGCAATTAGTTATAACACTTTCCAATAAAACCTTGCTTTGAAATTCATTTTCTGACAATGAAAATCATTAGACCACTCTATCCTGTTTAAATGTCAATGCCGGACAACATTTGATTTGAAATTCAAAGTAGCAAAAATGGGATTGTGATTAAAATATCAGTCGGCAATTAACCCAATATGAAATACCTACTCAAAAGCCCGCCCGAACATACTTTAGGATTACTTGTAAAATGTTGCACATATGATGAGTCAATTTAAGTTTGCTAATTTACCCACAATTCAATACATTGTAAGGCAACTAACTATATTTATCTAGATACAGCAATAACATTGCGTACATGTAAAGACAAGAACTTCCGCATAAAACAACACACTTGATCGATTCTGACGACAAAAAGTGGTACGAGGCCAACATGTAGTGGTCCAATTTTTTCAAAATGGTATCTATTAATTATGAAATGAAAATAATATTGTGCAAATGCATCCATCACATGCGAGGTTTAAATCCAACAAGGTTTACGCAGTTATGCTCGGATAGCTTCACATTAAAAGCCTCTACATAGATATAATCTCCAATCATGTCTGTTTGATTTAGGATTCCAACAAAACAGAACTAGCCTATTAAAAATTCATATAATTGCATAGTTCCCCTCAAGCAATTTTCATTTGATTAAACTAACATTCATCCCAACCTAAATCACCATCTTTGATTTGTATATGTTACAAAAAATATCCTGTTTATGAAAGCATCTCGCTTTAGTGTCAGAAGATGAACATGCCTCTAAAATTAAAAAAAAAATTAAAAATGCACTAATTTTGTAAGCCTACATCAATAGACACTAAACAAATTATAAAATGTTAAAATAAAGAGTAGGCTAAAATTGCCAACCGAGTCATAAATGGCTTATTAATTTAATTTCCTGTAAAGAATAACAATAAATATATTAAGAAATGTGCTTAAGCCAATAATTTTTTTTTGTTTTCATTAAAAATTGGGTTAGTGGTTCATAAAGTAAGAAACAAAAAATGGATAATGCAATTAGCAATTAGCTGCACGCAAGAACATGTTTAGAAATTATTGATGACTTATAAGATACAAGTGCTATGTATACAATAACAAATCCCAGCCGCTACATTAGTTATTTTTAGAGAAACCAAATAAAGTGAGAGGGAATGCACTTTAGTTAGAAAGCTTTAAAGTATATCAGAATCAATGCAGAATTAGATTATACCCTGGTGCTATTTCAGTAAACCTTCAAAATGTAAAAATCTGACTTTTTATACCATTTATACTATCAAGAAAAAACTAAAAACATGACCACCCCAAACATTATCCTTCAATTTCTTTAATGCTTTTCACCTCTATACATTACTTTAGCTTAGACCTGTTTAAACACATTATGTACAGTCTATAACTCTATAGCTTAGAATTATCTCTTACTCATCATCCCCATTTGAAATGTGACTTTTGGGACACCCTGTAGATAAAACATACGCCTACGTGCACTCGTGCATCAAGCATACTAAACACCATTTAGACAAATATTGCAATTAGAAACAGCAGCACAACTACAACTTTTAATAAAATAAATGAAAGGTCAAGGTGTGCATACATCTTACAATGCAAAAACACAGATGAATACCTTGTAGGCCTACTTTCAATCTATATTTTAAAAAAATGTAGGTCCATTAATAAGTAATTTGTTCTACATTTTGGAGATGAGATTCAATTAAAACATACAAGTATTAGTAAAATTATATGCTTTAAAAACAAACGAAAAATTTATACATTGGCAGAACCTTGGGCAAATGTGTGTTCATGTCAGCATTTGCATCGTTACTGTATCATCAGTCTGTAGGTATGTATCCATTATTTATTTTTTCATATTTAGTCTACCTTTCATAGGCCTTTTTAAGTAGACAAGAGCTACAATAAGCAAAGGTACTCCACCCACGTACCAAATTGTAGCCTAACTAATGAAAAAAAAAGCAATCAGGGCGGTGCTATTTTTTGTGCCCTTACTTACGACAACTCTCTAGGTAGTAGGTGGAGGTGCTCCCCTGAGTCTATTTTCGTGCTATAGGAAAAATATCACTAAATTTATAACATAATTGTTTTCTGCACCCAATAAAGAACGATGATCGAGCAAGCTCATTTTGGATTCAATGCGCAATATTTCTGCTCGAATGAATTAGTCAGCCGAGGATTCATAGCGCCCATCAAATTTGACTGCTCTGTAGGCATCCTTTCAAAAGATTACGTCAGTATTAAATAAATAGAATCAGACGTTCTTACGTTATACTTGGATGGGTGACTCAGGTAGATTTAATGCAACTTCTAAAGGGTACGGCATCACCGAATATAGCACAAATGACATTAACGTATACATGTACAAAAAAATTGGTACATCACTTTAAATACAGGCTGGTATAGACATGTGTGTAGACCCACAGGCAATCCCCCTTTTCACGGGTTATGAATTTCAAATGGCAATTTGGAAGCTATTAAAAAAAATCATGAATTTTAAATACCGGGCACAATTTCTTCACACTAAAGAAACAGCCCTGTATACAGTAGGCCTACATAGTTTTACTAATAAGTGAAGACTTGAATTTTTTTTATAATCCTACATGAAAAAGAAAAATCATCTCCTCGTTTTGAAATTTAGAAATTTTCCCAAGAGATCTATAGGCCTACAGGTCTCCAGATTTTTCATTTCAGGAGTCACCCTGACAATGCACTCTTTAAAGTCTATTTTTATACATGTCTTTTACAGATACTAGGGGTTATGATATAGCCATATTTTGGATAGGTTAAAAGCTATATTATATTAGTCAAGTCCACAACTCTTTTGCAGCATCTATACCAACCATAATTCCATGGACTATCTACATACAATGAAACATTTTTTTAAATTCTTGACCTTCTCCCTCTCTCTCAAAAAAAATTATTCAACACTGGCCATACCACCCCCTACCTGAATGTTAAAGAACAACTATTTTAGCTTAAAATAAACGTGTTCAAATTATGACAAATTTACAAAAATAGTGTCGGTCGCCTATTTAATTCCTTATAATGAAAGGTTTCCAGAATGCATACCGGAATTAGTGAAAAATTCAATCTAGTAAATTTAATTTTCTCATTATTCACGATGCAATACGTGAATGACACCACAGTTCTATTTAAATTACTTTTTGAGCCTACAATGATGGCCTATTCAAATATTTTTAATAGCAAGTATGTACAAACCTTGCACATAGGATTTAGACGTAATTTAGACCTGATTAGAAATGCAGAACCATACATGGCACAGAGCTCGTTGACGACAGCAAAGTCAGGTGGGTGAGTGATAAATTACCATAGTTAGCAAAACCAAAGCAGCAGCAAATAATCTCTTTATAGCACTAGGGCAGGATAAGAAATTCATATGCACAAAAATAGAAATTTACAGGGTGCTTCATTGGCATATGGTAGTGCCTACTGAATTTGCTAGCACATCAATAAAATTTTTATATTTTAACATACAGTATTTGTTCAGCAAGTGCTGTATGTGTGCACAAATAGGCTATATTCAAGTTGAAGAGAGTCAAAAGATAATATGCAAAACACAAATTATGATGCGTTCCCTTCTATTTCAAGTAGTCTATTGCTATTCTACAAGATCCCCTTCAATTTGACTCATAAATAGAAAAATCGTTTTGAAAAGTAGGTCAAAGCAGTGCGATGGAAGCAAAGGGCCTTCGTCACTTCCTACTTTTTAGAAAGGATATATGTCGTACCAATGCCAACCAATAATCGATTTTGTTCGCAAATGATATACAGCATAATCTATAGGTATACCCGGATGTGTAGTGGCCATAATATAGCCTACATGTACTCAAAATTACGTGTAAGTGCTTAGATGTTATATAATAGGACTTAATTTATAGTCCTCTTCAGCAAGTTTTATAAACATGACTTTTTCAAAACATACAAGAATGTCATTTGTAAATGATATAAAAGCAATTACAACAAAAGATAAAATTATAGCCTTTATTAGTTAGTAGGCCCAATATAGCACAAATTACTTTATTTAATCTAGCATTGTCCGAGGAAGTACTTGAAAGTTGAATACATTGTATGCAGTAATGTTTCAATTTGTTGTTAAACACGTACATGTACGTGGAAAGAGGCTGAAGCTGTATTTTGGGCAGTCCAATTACAAAAAGAAATTCGGACCACTCTGAATCTGAGTTTTATATTTCCAAATGGCAAAAATGATCCAACCAGCAGATAAAAAGCCACGTTTAGGGCCAGAGCAGTGTTCTATTTTTAAAAATAAGGACCACAGTCATGAACCACATCGAAATAAAAATAAGGCCAGTTGTGGTCATTCAAGAATGTTAGCATAAAAGGACCTGAATTTTGAACCTAACATGGGAGAACAGCTGCCATTTTTTTTTTTACAACATAAGAGATTTAGACGGATTTTGTAAGCTTTTTTCCAAATGAAATGAACTACAGGCTTACTCATCTGAATTTGAATGGACCAGGTGCACCACGAAACAGCATGACATATTCTGATGGGTGAAGCTTGTTGAAAGCATGCCATTGCTTGTTTTATACTATAAACATACACATAAGCATCACTTAAAATCGTTCCTAATTTTAGTCTGAGAATGCCAAGTTCTTTCAGAATATTTAATTTTAAAAACAAAATCAAGTTGTTTATGGCTAGTGACCTCATACAATTCCATCTAGTTCAGGCTTTTGTCAAATATTATGCTTTCAAATAAAAGGGTTTATATTCAGCAGCCAGTAAAAGTTTTTTTCGGAAATAATAGGACTAGATCAGCAATTTCGAAAATACTCTCTTTAAAATATTTCGAAGTATCCCCTGATTGACACTATCAGCTTGCCGATATGGGGTTTTGCACATATTTGTGACAGATTTTACATGCACACCAAAGCATAGGATGTAAGTTTGTAACATGTAAACTATTCTCTAAATAGCTTAGTTATGACAGGCGTTATTGACATGTAGACCTATTTTAGATTTTGTTCCCTCATCAACATCCATAGTTTTCTAATTTTTTAACATGTACAATGAATTGGGAGTCAACGAGATGGTAGGGCTTCTGGTACGACGTACCATACAAATCAAGATATGCACTGCCAATTAAAAACTAGTAAAGTGTAACATTATTCATAGGCCTATTAGACATGATATTCATGTAACTACGGACTACTGAAGTGACGTTCCATAATGTTACAAACAGTGCCTCCGTAACACGAATATCATGTTCACGTTGATTGCCCGTCATACCTACATTGTGTAAAAAATATGCAGTGGGTCATTGCCACGTCTGGGAATGACTTAGTAGGCCTACATATAATTATTTGACTAATATCGTCACCCAGACAACTGGCCGGCCATACCAGTTGGGTTGGAATATTTCATAAAAATTGCGACATACTGAGTCTAGGATTTTTCATACAACAATATTCTGGGATTTTAGAGTCTATTCCAGTTCAAGATTCCAGCTTAGTATGCATGTCAGTCAAAATTCTCCTTCCTCGTATCCCTATCACTTGCATCTTGTATGCACCGAATTTGCTGAAAGACATCCTCACAAATTCTATTAAATTTTAATTCGACAATAGCAACTCTTAATTTCTTTTAGAAAAATAACACAATAATTGGACGGCATGTTGACAATCCTGGCGAAATCGATATTACAAATTGCATATTACAACATGTCATCTCTGTTGCTGTTCTACCTCAACATGCGAAATGAAACCAGCCCTTGCATTTTCTCACCCGGCGTCAGTTCTATTTACATGACTTGCTCGTCAAAGAATAGGGTAATAAAAAGCTTTAAAATTGTAATTATTAAAATAGTTTGCAAATTACCGTCATTTTCCGAATGGTCAGCCATGGTGTTGCAAAAAACAAGTTCAAATTTAGTGCGCGTGGACGCCCGTAATAATCAATCCGATGATCGTCGGCAGATCTGCTCCGAAACCGTACGGCGGTTATTGCTCCAGAAAAGCATATATGACGTCGTGACTCGCACAGCAAATTAAAGAAAATCACAAAAATAGAAGAACTCAACACGTACTTTAACTGTTTCTTATAAAAAAACTCACATTCAAAAGTTCACGATGATAACAATCCATGTGTAAAACCAGGACTAAATACTACCGTTTCGACTCCACTTTCTAAATATGGTGGGCAGCATTGCTTCGTGACCTCATCGCTTGAACAAGTCGCGCCACCTATTGATGACGTCATCTGTTGATTGCCAGCCCTGTGACATTGCCCTTTACTTTATCATTCTTGCATTATTTTAATAATTCCATTATGATAAAAAAAATAAAATATTTCACAAAGTCAGTATTAGAAATAGTTGGGTCTTTACCTGCAAACATATGCTTTCTTTAGAAAACTTCCCTGACATTTCTTATTCATTACTACTTCAAAAATTAGATAGGCCTAGTAGGCCTATGGATAAAATACCATTAGTTAATTTTCCAAACTACCTGTTGACACATCACATTTATAAGCTAAATATTATACTCAGTATTTTGACTCATCAATATCATATAGGCCTACATAAAGATCCCAAACAATTTTTGGCTGGTGACCAACTACACTTCCAGATATAGGGGCACCCCAAGTACTTATTTCCACTTGGATTTCATTCAGGGGCGTGTTTTCCCCAATGAAAACTGGTGCTGGGTTACCATCCAATGGTGACCCATCGATGGTTCAGATCTCCCCAAGATCGCAGGCCTGCTATTCTGCAACATTTTAAAAATATTGCCTGGGATACTCAAACACTACAGAGACCATATTTTGATTCAATACCTTGCAGTCAGAATAATCAATGATTATTCCATGGTGTTATTAAAAAAAAAAAAGCAAGAAATGCAAGCATTCTTTTTGGCAGTTAGCACTCATAAGGATTCGAGTGAACACAAACATTTAACGAGATAGCCATTTCCATCTTAACACATATATACTTATCAAAATACGTTGTGAATTGAGTGAATTATCTTGCTAAATAGTTTGAAATTATTGAAGGGTAGTTAAGTGGGTCTGGGTCTTAATCCCAAAATCCAGAAAAAGAAGAATCCCGACAATAGTGAAGCCATGCCATCAAACTGGGAGCTTTGCCCCCAAATCTAACTTATCTAAGCTGTTTAACATTCAAATGCAAAAATAAGTCCCAGTTTGTATTCTAGAGAAATATTGAGAAAATCTCCACATAAAATTATAAAAGGCATTTACTTTACATTAAGGATAATGAGTTTTCATTTTTCAATTACTAATCAACTGACAAACAATGCAACTTAAGTCTGATAATAAAAAAAGAAGAGAGAAAGCCTGCAATACTTATAATCTAATAGGCTTGCTAATATTTCTATGCAACCACGCTTCTTTTATACGCAATTTAAGAACAGCACAAACTATCCTAATGGATTTTCGTTTTGAAATTGTAATTTGAATTATCTCAAATGACCACAATATACTGAACAATGGACACAACAACTTTTTAAATGTTAGGAATAGGAGAGATGGGCAAACGGAGATTCAAAATGGTTGAATAAGATGGATGGATGGCCAAAGAAATATACCACAATTCTGAATGTGTTTAACTGATTCCTGGCTTATATTATCAAATCAAACCTTCAGGATTCGTCAAAAAAGGGAGGTCAAATTGAAACTGTGCTTTGAAAATGGAGTTTTTGCACTACGAATACCTTACGTTATATGAAAGCATGCGTTGAATTCATTTGAAAAAGCTAAAACAGACAAACAAGCAACATAAATGTAAATTGTAACCTAAAACAATTGGCTATGCACCCACAGATAATTGCATGGCAAATAGCCTACATTACACAAATTGAAATTTGTTCACCACTGCTTTGCGTAAATGTGGGATTTACACATCGCAAGCTTAATAGTTGTAACATTTTTCATGTTTTCCAAGGTGAATATTGAGATGCAGTTATTATCGGAATGATGCCACATTTTTTATATATAAAAAAATATTCAAACTGTTCTTATTTATTACACTTGCATTAAAAACATCTTAAGATTTGAAGTGATTAAAAATAACCAAAAAGCAAATTCTACCCTAGAAAATTATGGGAAAGGTTATCCAGTATGCTTGTTGTGATAATTTCTGATGTGAAATAATCTCTAGAAGAAGATATTTACATCGTCATTAAATTTGTAGCATCCTCTTGCCTGACACTTTTATTTTAACCACTTATTACTGAAAAAAACATTGCAATAGAAAGAAATGCATTGGGTGGCATTTCAGAAGAGTAAGGGGATAAAGATATCAGCCAGGAGTGCAAACTTGATTACTCCGTGCAACTGTTTAAACAGATTTGGCATCTATAAATGTTTAGGGCACAACTCGCTTCATTTTTATTACAGAAATTATTTCACAAATGTTCTCCAACTAGAGTGAAAAAATTAAAGATGTTATATAGGAAAGTTTCAGTTCTTCTGGGTGCCAAAGTAAACACGGACAATATAAACAATTACCAGCTATACTGAAACCGAGCAAAAGAACGGCGTAAATATCCCTCTACTGTTGATTACCAGCAGAGGGAAATTTACGACGTACTTTTGCTCGGTTTCAATATAGCACTAAAATTTTCCCTCAACTCATTTTCAAAGCATAATTTCTATACTATTGCAGAGATGAAAACAAAACCACTTTTTCCAAAGTTGTAAAGTGGACGAATTAAAATAAAAATAAAACACATAACATATGAACTATGTGCAGCGCAGTAGAATATTATATTAGCACATTTAACTGAATGAGTAGAAATTGGTGAAACGTGTTATTTTTTGGGCCAAATATTCAAGTGAGAAATGATTCAACATGAGAGGTGGTGCCAACTCGAACAAAAAATAGAGACGCACACACCCATAAAACTGGCTAATACCTTTGCAGCTTCGACAGAGCGATGAAATAGATCCAGGAGTGGCATGTTCGAAATTCCCATACATCACTTTTAGTTACAGTTATTATAAATCAACTTCTTTCGTCTTGTCCTCATCCTCTTCGTGATTGCTCGTGTGCCATGTAAGACGCTCTTCATAAAACTGAATAACAATTTGAGGACATTTAACATTTGCTTGTCTTGCTGGCACCAGATCTGCTTCATCGCTTCCTTTCCTGAGATATAAAATTAGCCGTGTGAGATGCTACATCTATCAATACCAGCCTATGACATACACAAGTCATTCAAAAAACAGCTAAATACCATTTTATTAAAAACATAAGTTCCCCGCTAGAATCCGTCGCTCCAATTATCTTTTCAGGATCTAGGCCACGATCAAATCCCCGAGGGCGATTATCCTCCTAGAAAATCCAAGGAGATAAGTCAAGTAAAGAAATGATCTGATATTAGTGATTTTAGAATCACAGGTTGCCCTTACTTCTACACTTTTTTTCTTTTTCTTCACAACAACATCTTCTGTGCCATTCTGCTTTCGTTTCTTGTCGGGAGAATCTTTCTTTTCTTGCTCCTTGGCCTTCCTTTTCTCCTCAAATTCTGAGATAAGATCAGGACAGTCTAAATTTTCTTCCGGCTCCCATGTGTTATCATCGCTGCACCAAGATAATGTAAAAAAAAAGCAGTAAGAACACAAACTACAAATATAGTAGTTCCAAACGAAACATGGGTTGAAATTCAAATCCTCTTATGGCCCACAGCAGTAGTAATCACCAAGCTTCCCCCATTCAGACAACCCGGATGCCACTTTATAGTTTGCACATAGGAAAGCACTAGGGGGTGGAGCTTATTACTACTAACTTATTTTTTATTTGGGACCACTATAGCAAGTTTCAACAAGTTAGTAAAATCAGCTGATTCATCAAGCAGAGATTAAGATAATACTAACTCTGGATATCCTTTCCATTTTAGAAGGTATTCAACTTTGGCAAACCGGATCCTTTTGTCCAACACTTTTTCTACACTATATTCTTCTGGTTCAGATTGTGTACCGGCAGACGAGTCTTTAGACTTTTTATTCTTCCCCGTCTTTTGCTGCAACACGAAAACAAAAACGATTTATTGTCACAGCAATCATAATATTATTGGAAATAACCATTGACAAAAAGAAAATGTCAGCCAAATATTAAACAACTAAATCAGAAAGTGACTAGTGCATACCTAAATATCTATAGCAACCTCTATACTTTTGGATAAAACAATACTTGTCATAATTGAATTCACGGAGTAGCAACAATCATATATTCACAAGTGGATTA
The DNA here is from genome assembly GCA_034700285.1 of Proteroiulus fuscus. Classification (NCBI taxonomy): domain Eukaryota; kingdom Metazoa; phylum Arthropoda; class Diplopoda; order Julida; family Blaniulidae; genus Proteroiulus; species Proteroiulus fuscus. Next base: position 11,035 of record JAQIXP010000119.1, on the reverse strand, counting down.
ATTATGGCTTCGTAATTTTGAAACTAGGTATGCTGATATTTAAAAGGTGAAAATACTGTCTAACTGACAAAAAATACTCATCTTGGTTGGCCATAAAGCATGAGTAAATTAATGTAAAGGGCATCCAAACATTCCACCGAACTAAAAAAACCATTCTTCAAATTGTCATGGAGATTAGATTATTCAATAACTAACCGTAGTTTTAGATCGGGATTGGGTAGAAACATCGCTGTTACTCATTGTTTCTGGAATATAAAAAGGGTATTACAAACGGATTATTACTGCATGTTAATAATTGTTTATTTCTTGCATCATATGGACTAAAAGTTGCATTTGACTTGGATTCCTTTGTAAAAATAGGCTACATTATATTCTTCATGAACAAACCTGTGATCAATTATTTACCATTGTAATACGTACCAGTGATTTTTTACTAGATTTTTCTAACAACTGTATAATACATTCAAAATAAATGGTACTATGCGGCGACCTGGCTATAGCGAAACTGAGCTTCGCAACCAGACGATATATATCCTTTCCCCCAAAACATGAGGTCCTCCATACTACAATGGTCCTCTAGTGTGGTCTAGCGCCAAATAAATTGCCATAGAAACACAGATGAGGAAACAACTCCATTTTAGTCTCAAATATCATTGTCCTGGTCACTGTGGTCAGCAAAACCGCTTTTAGTACCAATATGTGATTTTTATTGAAGTTATTAAACATGTGTAAAACAACAAGTGATTATTTTTAATAAAAAATACCGATCAATAGCAGAGTTCAAATCAACCATTCAAGGAATGGGGGCATACTAAGTCAAGTCACATGGAAATAAGCCCAGGCATCAACATATGATATGTCCACAACTATATTTTCTAAAACTAGAGAATGCTTTTAATAAGGCAATAAAATCTAGCATTACAACCGTTACTATAGATTGTCTCATAATTTTTTTTTTTAACAATAGGAATAAGCTAAGCAGGCAGGCTAAAAAGTTATCATCGAGACAAGAGTATAAATCCGTTGAGTTTACAACACAAAGTAGTCACATCTTGAACCTTGGATTAATGGGCTATGACTTGTCCAAGTTAGGACAAAACAAAAGAAAAATTACGAATAAATTGCTTAAGAATCCGATTACGGGATAAAATATTGGAAATATTCAGCCTGTACTTTATGTGGGAGCAAATATATCAGCACAATGATACAAGGCAACTAAGTGAAGTAACTAAGCACATTTTGCCGCCAATTTTACCATTTAAAAGCACGTTGCGAACAAATACAATGCAATGATAACCGAATGTGTGCCCCTGTAAATCACGAAACCACTAAAAGCAAACTATGTGGGCGTTCTATTTCTAAATGAGAGTACTGACTTGTTATAATAGCTTGATGTCTGACTTAAGATGATTAGATTAAAGTGTTTTACTGCAAAGTTAAGCCTAAAAGACTAAATTCTCTAGTCTAAAACAGCGCCATTTTGAAACTAAATCAGTACAGTACTTGTCAAATGAAATCTAAACACAACTATAAAAAATTAAAATGCTCACAACTCTTTACCGATATGCTAACGCACTCATAAATAGGTATGAATTTAATCATTAAAAAACTATAAAAATACCAAAATTACCTGATGTTGGTAAGAAGCCGACAAATGTCCGATTCTGACCACAACGAAACAGACAACAATCAAACAAAAAATGAGATGTCCATGCGCACGCGCAGCTTGTAAAAAATTTTTACATACATCCGGGCATGATGCTGCCATCTTGAGACTCTGGCAACTTCCAAATATAAAAGGAAAACATAAAAAAGATTATTAAAAATTCTTGTTTTGGATTTGGTATTTCAACATAGTCTGGAAAAATCAGAGAATGTATATCAGTTAACACGAAGAATTTAAGCTAGCTAGTATCAAGGGTTAGAAAAGAAGTCTTAGCAACAGTGTTTTGTTGAATAAAGTCCGCGCCAGGACGCAAATTTTATGGCTTCATTTACTTAGAATTCGTTAAGCGATATACGGGTCTCTAAGTTTACTGCCACGGGGTCCCATTCAAGCGACGCTTGTGTATTTTGTGCGCGGGACTCTTTGTGCGCTCTCGCAATTATTGGAAGATTTTGATTGTTTCATATAAATTTACCGTCTCATTTCATCGTGAGTTGTATTCCAGATCAGTCGTTCGCTGACTGCTTATTTATTCATTTATTTCTCGCGTTAATAATTTCGCTTTTTTTAAAATACCGAAGTGCTTATTTGTTATCCAGTAAGCGGAAGGATACAGTTCAGCCATGAGTTGGATAAAATCTGAACAAGACTGTGATTCGGTTCCGAACCGAAGAGATAATTATAACGACAGAAATATGGGTGGTGATGTAAGTACTATGTTTTCTCATACTAATTAAAATGACTTTCGCGTTAAAAAGAAAAATCAGACAAAATTGTATGTGGAATCTTATTTTAAACTAAAAACTCGACATTGCGAAAAATGGGGCTCTTTTTTGTGTAACGGCCATTTCTTTGTCTCGCAAAATACGTCGCCATCATGCTTTTATGGCGTAGCGGTATTTTAATTTACTAAAAAGATTTGAAATATCATCCTGGCACCAAACTTTTTAATTAGATTAGTTCATAAACGCTATGATCATATTTGCTAATTAATTGCTCCAAAACCCCTCTTACAGTTTGTGCATTTTTGTTTAATTTGGGGAATCTTTCATTTTTTCGGGAAACATGACATGCTGTTTTAACGGCCCCGGTATTATTTGTTTCAACCCAAAAGGTTTTTAAGCAATGAACCCCATGGTAACATTTTTTGTTGTATGGAAATCCATATTAAATTGCTCCCATTATCCCAGTTTCAGTTTGTTTTTTGTTTGCTGCAAATGCATGTGCCGCGATAAAAATCTTGAGAAAAAAGTCCTATTAAACTAAACAACAAGAAAATGGCGTCTGGGTGCAAAAAAAATAAAAAACGTTAAGCCCAATGAGTTATTCACGTGATCAGCAGCTGAGTTGTGCATTCATGAAAGTTTCAGTTTATCTAGGTTTTCTCAAAGTGTACCCCCACCCTAAACTGACAAAGTCTGTCTAAAAAATAAAGTATGAACTGGTTCATTTACGTTGCAGAATGAAAGGGAGCCTGAACAGTTCAGAAAACTGTTTATTGGTGGGCTCGATTACAAAACCACAGAAGATTCCCTTAAAGGACACTTTGAGCAATGGGGCGAAATTGTCGACTGTGTTGTTATGAGAGATCCTAACACAAAGAAATCCAGAGGATTTGGATTTATTACCTACAAGCGTGCCCACATGGTTGATGATGCCCAGAAGGCTAGGCCTCATAAAGTGGATGGTCGAGAAGTTGAACCTAAACGAGCTGTTCCCAGAGAGGTTAGCTTGACTATTTAATTTCAGCAATTTACTTAAAAAGAGAAAATTTGGATCTCGTTCATAACCCAATCCTCCCTGTAGGATGCTGGAAAACCAGAAGCTCAAGCAACAGTTAAGAAAATCTTTGTGGGTGGGTTGAAAGAAACTGTCGAGGAATCGGAGCTTAGGGACTATTTTGGCCTATTCGGCAATATTGAGAGTGTCAATATAGTAACTGAGAAGGAAACTGGCAAAAAACGAGGTTTTGCCTTTGTCGAGTTTGATGATTACGATCCAGTGGACAAGATTGTTCGTGAGTACAAGACCTTGTTTTTTGACATGGTGTCTGCCAGGCTCTGTTATAGCATTGACTAAAATAAAATATATATATTTGTTTAAGTAAAAAAACACCATGTAATCAGTGGCAAGAAAACCGAAGTAAAGAAAGCTCTCTCCAAACAAGAAATGGAAAATTTGAAACGAACCAAAGGTGACATGGGAATGAGGGGAAGTGGTGGAGGAGGTTATGGCGGTGGCGGACGTGGAGGAATGAGAAGTAAGTTGTCTGTTACATGGTCAAATGCTGAAGCACAATGTAAACCTGACCACTAATGATTAAATTGAATTCTTAGGTGGACGTGGCGGCGGCGGCGGTGGGGGAGGTGGTGGAGACTGGGGTAGCCCCGGAGGACAAGGTGGTTACGGAGGAGGTGGATATGGCAGCGGACCAAGTGGAAATTTTGGAGGCGGCGGATATGGAAATCAAGGTTTGTTAGCAACTGCAGTCTGTAAAGTGATTCTATTTTGTTACCATTTGCCAGTTTTCGTTTCTGGGATTTACTATATTTATTTTTTAAAGTTATCTGAACAGCCTGTAGCTAGGATAATTTTCTTTCGTACAAACTTTCTAATTGTTTGGTTTACAGGTAGTGGAAATTTTGGAGGCGGCGGAGGATATAACCAAGGGGGTGGCAATTTTGGCAGCGGCGGCGGTGGTGGGGGAGGCGGTTATGGAAACCAGGGTGGATGGAGTCAAGGGGGCGGTAGCAGCGGAGGAAGTGGCGGCGGATATGGCGACGGTGGTTTTAACCAGGGCGGATACAACCAAGGAGGCCAGTATTTTCAAAATTGTTACTTGTGGAAAATTAATAAGTACCGTGGTACTTATGGTTTTGGCTCGTTTCAGGTGGACCCGGTGGCTGGGGAGGTGGAGGCGGAGGTGGCGAATTCGGTTCAAACTATGGAAATAGTTACGGAGGTGGTCCTGCCAAGGGCGGCAATTATGCACAGAGGAGTTCTGGGCCTTATGGAGGTAGGGGCGATTAAATGAAGTTTGACAGCCAGCGCCATCTCTCAGCATCATCTTTAGCTATGAATAATTAATTACCATTCCCTAAAACTAGGATTACTTTTTTAATTTAACTTTTGACAGCAGGCAAGTTTTAGCTTCCAATTTAGCTGTGCTGTTGCTAAGTTAGGCGGTGATCAATTATTTGGTCAGAGGTATGGTTAGTGAACGATAAATGTCCTTTTTAGGTGGCAGCGGGAGTGGTGGTTTTGGTGGATACCGGCGTTAATCCTTCCCCCCCTCCCACAAAAAAAAGCCAGGATTCTCGAGGTAAGATCATTCACCTAAAGGGAAAGTTGGTGGGGAAGCCAAGAGAATGGTCTTTTGTATTTAAATACTCCAATTAATTGAATCGTAGTATCATCTAGTGTTCGATCTTGTCAAGTTGTTCGCAAGCATAGTTATTATTAAACGATGCCGCAGAACGTCTAAGCTAATTTAATTTGTTAATTTTGATACAGGATATTGTAAAATTGAGGAAAATAGCTAAGTGGAGCTGATCCAGAGGAAGTAGTTAACCAATCAACCAATGAAAGTCCAGTTTTTGTACACTTTTTTTAAGATAACGAGGGGATTGCAGACCTGTTGAGATTTAACGCTAGCCTCTTAACGTAACCATGAACCGCACAAATCGAATAGGCCCAACTTTTGATATTTTTGTTTCTTGAGAAGCGTCACCGGCAATCTCTGGATCTTACTAGCAACAGCACGCCTTTTATCTGCTACATTTTTGCACAGGCCAATATTGTATGGTAATGAGTCTGCACATTTTAAAATGCTATATTGAGGGGGACAAAGATGAACGTGTGAGAATGTGAGAGTCCAGGCGTTAGAATAATCATCATAATTTTATTTTGCATTCCCTATTGTTGTGAATCAACAATGGTCAGTGTATTCGACCATGTTTTTGTCATCCTACGTTGTATTAAGAAATGATAAGTCGCTTCTTCGAATGGTCATTCATGTGTAATGTCTGTTTTAATAAAATAGAATTGTATATATTTGGCTAGTGTAGATGATTTGTACAAGGTGCCTACCAGTCATTAGTCTTTTTGGAGAATGAAACCTTAAAATAACTTTTCCTGACAATAGTATACATAATGAATTAGTCGATATGACATTCGTCGGGCTAAAATTTGTTCATAGGATTTCATTCCCCTTGAAGTGTAATTTTATAACTTAGCCTATCTACAAGTAAATAGATGCAAGTTTTGATGAAAAATTAATGGTACTTTTAATTTTTTTACGGTACTTTAAAGTAAAATTAGAAAATATTTAATGATAGGCAATGAAGTGATCCTAAGAGACTAGGCAGAAGTAGCACCTAGTTTTTCTAGATTTTTTTTTGAAAGTTTCTTAGGAGCACTCATTAAGACTGGTAGGCATGCTATTTATATATTGAATTTTAGTTGTATTCAGTTGTAGTGCTTCATAAGTGCAGTATGAAGAGTGAAATGGAAAGCATCCCTGATAAATAAGTGTCTTTGTTATTATGAAGATTTTATTTTTTTAGATTATTGATTGGTGTGATTTAGGGGTGGGCAGTGTAGTCTAATGTTATTTTTAATCCAGCAAGCAGCCAGGAACAATATGAAGGAGTGAAAAGAAAATGTTAAGTGCTTGTCAGGTTAAGAGAATTGACTGGCAGGTTATATAGACCTTTGAAAACGTGAGAATATCTCCAGGTTAGTATTGTTATTTTATGTAGTTTTCTGATATGATATGGAGTCATAGGTACTATTATTATTATCATCATTATTATTATTATGCTGTGTGCATGTAATTATATTATACTACTATCTTCTATGTTAATTTTGGCAGTGAATAGTTTGAAACGTGTGTGGTGTTGGTTAAAGCTATACTGGTGCATGGGAACAAGCAGGCTAATTGTTTTGCACACGGTGAAAGGACAAACTAGCCAGTGAATAACAAATCCAGGAGGGGAAACAAAAAAAAATGGCAGTACAGGTTCCCTAATGTATGTGAGAAAACTAGGGCAAGAAATTAGCCTATCGTTTTGATGAATGACAAAATGACGAAAGCGATGGTTTCTGTACTAAGGAAATGCACTGCGATTTTATTTAACCTTCATCGTATGACGAATTCAGTGCCAAAAATTTTAAGATTTAAAAGAAAAAAAAATGAAAACGCTTTTACTGGACTTGTTTCTAATTCTTACATATTTTCTTTCAGATGACGACTAATGGCTGTGATGCTTGCCTAATTTAATGCGATGATTTTATGCCTAGTCAGTCCTCGGACAATCTACCGTTCCTGCTGGCAGGGACTTTTACTTTGTATAGAAATTGCTACTTTTGTACTTTTATAATAAAAATTTTTTTACTTAATACTTTGTCTTTGATCAAAGTTTGGGAAGAACCCTTTAAATACAGAAGGTGTTAACTCGTGATGAGTGGTTTATTACCAGTTAATTAATCATTAACCTCCAAAAAACTGCCATATAATCCCAAGGTCCATTGCCTTGACCGTGGTTTCCTACATCCTTCCAGGGTAATTTTGGATCAGTACCTATAAGTCAGCTATAATTGCACATCCCAACCTGTCAAGTACCTCCTCTCACGTGGGACATGTCGGGGGAGAGGGGGAGGAATTTGAGGTCCCATAATCTCACTATGTGAAAAACTAACAGTTTAGCAAATATTTGTATTGATGTGGATCTTGTCAACTCATAAATTTTCAAAATTAATGGAGTGGATTGCATAAGTTTGTTTTCTACATTATATATGCACACGTAGCATGACTTGTGTAAATTATTCTCCTAAATGCAAAGCAGTTTATATGCAATAAAATTTTTAAGGATATTAATTTTACACAGAATACTGAAACTTTGAATCAAAACTTCTGTTCAAAACTAGATTATTATCTAATGTCTTGAATTAATGCTATCAATTAATTCTTACTATATTGTGGGAAGTGAATAAATTGATAATCTTGAGTATGAGAATGGCTTATATTTATTGTGATACACAAAATGTGACATTTTCAAAATACTATTGCTTACACCATGCATGCAATGATAAAGATAGTAGGCCTACATGTAGCCATTTAATGGGCTGTTTATATTTTTTGTTGTAAAAGATAGCTTATATGATAATTGCTTAATACACAAGATGATTAATGATTACATGATGAGACAATTTTGCAGGATGTACACTGAAATTCCTTTTATCAAGGTTTATGATTTTATGATCATAAATAGATGAAAAGCCCTTTGCATAACTTTGCAGTGGTATTTCAATTTAAATATCCAAGTTTATGCAACATTTTATACGAGCACATGTAGTAGTTATAAATTCAATCCTATTTTGATGTTGGAATATCTCAATATATATATATTTTGGATTCAACAAATTATAAACCTTTTAAGGATGGCATATTTTTTCCCCTTATTTTTTTATTAAAATAATTTAAAAACTCAAAACTGAATCTAAAAAAACGTAACTATTGTACAATGTTATGAAAAGGTGGAGGGGGAAAGGGTGAATTTTATGGGCAATAATTTAGACAAACTCAAACGCCCAACTGCAGATGGCCAAGTGAATGTCTGCAGGCCTTGAGAAAGGGAGGAAGAAGAGCACGAGGAGATACTAAAGAGGGAAGGAATGTGATCATGCCGACTTATAACAGTACTGCCTCGGCATTTGCCTGAATGTACTACGGAATACCAGTCAAGGACCCCCAACCTTTGGAACAGAACCCAGGGCCCTATTTCACCAAAACTCCAGAATCTTAAAAAGGCTCCGTGGAACATTCCCAATCCTGAAAATCCTATCTACTTCCATGAAAGATTCTGGTTTTTGGATTAAGGATTGTACGATGGAACCAAATTTCTAGGATTCTGGGCTGAGATTGAGGATTTTGGATTCTAGTTTTGATGAAATAGGTCCCAGGTCTCCTGAGTGCCAGGGAAGTGCTAACCACTCGGCCAACCCAGCTCGGTGTTATGAACAGGTAGTGACATTATTGTTAATTTGTTTGTGGTATGACTGGGGGAAAGGTGGGGAGGGCGCCAGATTTAAAGTTGCTATCATTGGGTGCTCGTCATTGTGAAAAGGGGTATGCACATTTTTAATGCATATTGGTTCAAAACTTGAATATTAATGGACAATTGGACAATTAATGTTTTAATCGGTACCAAATTCGATTGGGCATGAATAAATTATGCTCGTACAACACTGATGAAGCAACTGTTGGATATCAACAATAAATTAAGACATTAAAAATCACAGTAAACAAGCTGGTTAGCATAATGCTACAGAAAACCAGATTTGCATCGCTTTTATAACAGTGCTAGATCAAATTTGTCTGGGGTTAGCACAGGCCACCTGTGTGGAATTATTACTGCTTGAACTGAAAGTATGGGGATATGGGTGATCTGATTAAAAATGGTGTGGTTCAAGTATTTGCAATTTATGCTACGCTGAGTGTCCATTCTTAATGATACAGTTCAAATGTAAATTGCTTTTTTTTTAAAAAAGGCTTTTAAGGAGTAAAGTAATGCAATAACTCCAACTGTTGAAATTTTGAGATGACATTCTGCTTCCACGCTTTATTAGCTTCTGGATTTATAGGGCTTGGGTGCATTATAAAGTCGACTTTCACATCAGGAAAGTTGCCATTTTGAACTGCATCTTTAATTTGTTCGTACGTGTATTTACCAATCGCAATGACGAATTTGACTTTCAGCAACTTTATAGTCTCGCATATATGCTTATTGCACAATTGGTGCATAGCTCTTCGCTCGTCACTTAAAAGCATGGTTGGGGTAATATTTTTCCCAGATTCAGCCATAAAAACTAATGGGCAATAATTATGAACAAAAGCATACCGGAAGAACCTCTCTGGTGTGTGGCATAAATCCCTGAACAGGCTCCAAAACCGCTGTCCGCTGACCTGAAAGAGAAAATAAATTTGTAGGCCTATATACCGGTAATATACAAAATTGAATTGCTGTACCAGATTATAGATAGGATTCTTGCAAAGCTTTAAACTACCTTCTTTAAAGGGAAAGTCACACCTTAAAACAAGGGATTTTTAAATTAAAGAAACAAGTCTAGAAGGGTATTCATATAAAATTTTTCAGCAGTTACCTTTATTTGAAAATCATTACTTTTCTAAAATATAAGGGTGGCAGCAATTTACCATTGTGTAATCATATTATGTGAATATTAATGGTGCCATATAGCCATTAGAAGTTCTGTTTAAACCACAGAAAGTGTTTATGTAAAGTGTAACAGAGATGAGGATAAAGACCACGATTTTGTGCAAAATATTGGACAGAGATGGCATATATTTTTATTGCCAAAAGCACCACCAAGTGTGCAAATTAAAAATCTCAAAAAATTTCTGCCATACTAAAATTAAAATTGCAAAAATTAATTTTTCGAAATATTTATTTTCTTTTTTGAATAGATTTATTATTTGTTTTTTCCTTCATTACTGCATAGAAAGAATGTGAAGCCAAAATTGTATTATTCCAATGGTGACCCTGTGGTGCTGAAACTCTTAGATTTTATGATTCAGGTATTCCTGAAATCAGGCAACATATGGCACGTTGCCCATGTTTAACATAAAAACTGTGATTTCTCATCAGTCGTAATTAGAATATAATTATTTTAATTCTATATTTTGTTCTAATACCTAGCATTTAATCAGAATCCGATGTAATCGAAAACTCCATATCATTATTGGTAGTAAATAGTGAAATTGGGCTATATATGGATGTTGAAGCTATGACATCACAATTATGAGGTCAATGTTTAATTACCAGTGCTACCATACTGGTTATTTGCTTTAATTATCAAAATTGACTTAAAAATTTGAACGGGTGAGCCACCATCTCTGAACTTCTTAGATACGGTATATTTTGGGGACATGAAAGTGTTACCATTTGGTTACATGGTCTGAAACTGAAGCACGTTTGCATGCAGGTTCACAACGCAGGGTACTAAAAGGGTTACCCATTTGTGATCTACCTAAACAGGTAAAAGTACCAAATGAGATCACATTGGCACTTGAAATCAAACTGGCCACAAATGCACATCGGTTCAACGACATTGACTTGTTGTCACTTCTGTGCTCCTGCTATCAGTTCACAGACTGATAACACTGCATTTTTTCGTTTGGGTTATAACCTATGACCCAAGTAACACACAACGTTGGCCCAACATTGGTTTTGTGTTGGCATAGTTGGCAACTCGTTGGTAGTTGGCAGACAATATTTTGCCAACGTTGGCCCATGATTGTAAGCCAACAGTATAATACTAGTTGGCATACAAACATTTTTACAACGTTGG
>JAQIXP010000118.1:0-35626 GCA_034700285.1 Proteroiulus fuscus | reverse complement strand
GCCCCCATTGCCCCCCCCCCCCCTGTATCCGCCCCTGATTGGAAGTAGTATGTATCCCATATGCTGCCCATCCATGCATGGACATCATTTTTGCTTTTAAATTTGAGTTAAAATATAAAAAACCAATAAAATCTTATTTCTATGACTTTTTTTTATATAAAAATGTCATGCATCCTATCAATATTTATGAGGGATCCTAAACTCTAATGACAGCTTTTACTTGTTTCTTACATTAGCACAAAACAAAGATTTTTCCATCGGACGATGTCAAATCATGACCAGGAGAGAAATAACTGTGCAAAGCCACTCTTATATATGTAATAAACCTGATTAGTCTTTTCCAAAATTTTCCAATCAAAAGCCATACCCCAAAACAACACAATTACAAACAACATGCACTTGAGTCTATAGCTATTCGATCAGTTCTTGTTTCTACCTGACACGGAAACTATTTGGAAATTTCTAGTTCGAACCTGTTACATGCATGTTGTACAGCTCTGAGTCAATGCATAGGCCTACTCCTCAGTTTCCATTTAAGTTTAATCTATTAAAAGGAAACTGTACCCGATTATAATTAATTTGTGCTGATCATTGAAATTAACCTGTGATAATCGTTTTCAGAAGTTTGATCAGCACAATTTCAAGTTTTATATTTTATTAATCGTGATCCTGTTAATTGGAGTTCATAAGGTTAATCGCAAAATAAGACAGTTTTTTTAATAGTCAGTGACAATAATATGAAAAAGTCACAAGTTGGGTCAGCTGAACTAAAAAGTCATGCCTTTGACAAATGCACAGAATCACTAAGTGAATTATATTGAGGTAGACAGCAACATGTTAGAAAATGGCTAAACTGATTACTAAGCATGTGCAGTGCCATATTGCCTATTATCTCAGTAATAACCTAATCATAAAATCTCAGAAAATTTACAGCCATCTGTTAGTAACGGGATAAATAATCGCCATTGGAATCATTTCATTTTTACCTTCATTTTCCTTCTATGCAATAATTAAATTAATATGAAAAGAAATAGTTTTCCAAAAAATAAATTCCAATTTTTACAATTTTAATTTTAATATGGCGGCAATTTCCTGAGATTTCTGACACCCATTTCCAATAAAAGTTTTTGTTTTAAAGTTTCTTAGGCATGAATTATCAATGCTAGAAAAATCGAGTGCATTTCTATTAAAAGGTCCTGAGGAAGTAAGTTTTTTGTTAATTCTGTAGCATGCTTTACACTTATTTTTTTGTAAAAATAAACTTCGTTGTATTTTTATTTTAACACGATTTCAAATAAAAATTATGCTTTGTCAGCTGGCCACCAAAAAAGTCTAGTATTTTCCCCCTTCTATTTAAATTTTAGATGAGGATATATCCTCGTTTTTAATTGTCTTTTCATGACAATAAAAATTATAAACGCTTCATTTCAATGCTAAATTCATATTTGAGCAATACAAGCTTATCAAAATAGCAAACAAAATATTAAAAGGGCAACTCAACTTAATTTGGAGTTGGAATAATAAAAAAGTATAAATTGGTAGCAAAATCAGACTAATGTAAGAATAGTTGCTGTTTAAATATATTTATAAACTTCAAAATTAACTGTTCTCTTCAAATTAGGATGCTCTCCATATAAAGTAAAATTATATTATTCCTAAATGCCATAATTATGTTTACATATTCTAAATTTGCATGCTGCATTAATTTAATTTTATAAGCCTGGCAAAAGCAAGCATTATTAACTTCCACTTTTGGGTATATATTTTGATAAAAGATGATTCTGCAGCATCTTTAAATGGGTGCATGGCCACAATATCAAGTTAGGAAATCTGAAATTTGGTTATCAGATATTGTTTTGTCAGGCTAAACCTTGCTAAATTTGACAATGAGTTAACTTTCTGCAATCATGAATAATTTCTAGTAAATCAGACAAATAATGGGTGGTAGAAACCCTGAACCAAGAAAACTCCTCACTATTAATTGCTTTGTTTGCAATGTCATCATTGTGATAAATGCGTGTACACATGAATAGAATAACAATAAAATTCATAATGGTTAACAAACAGTCCCAGTGCATTTCACAGTAGAGACCTATTTCTATTAACAAACTTAACCAAACTTACAAACCCCCAACTACACGTCATTTAATTAAGTCTGATTTTTGAATTAGTGTAGCTAGAACCACACCTTTCCAGATTTTTCTCTGATGTGCACAATTGAAGCATAAATGGGAAAAATGTCTTAAATAATTTAAAAAAACAAATCCATTTGGATTTATCTAAAAATAATTGGTGAAGACAGAAATGACAACATTTTGGGAACTAACTCGGATGTCACTGTAGGGTTTGTCTGATTTCTACTAACAGTTTTGAGCTACTCCTATGTTGAATTATGATGACTAAACAATTTTTAGACTATTACATTCATCAAATCCATTAAAAAAATAGCATTTCAGTGTGGAAACTGCAATTTTGAACTCATGCAGTTACCTCCTTTTATTGGAATGTAAAAACGGGGGAAAAAAGTACCTCATAAAAGAAGCTGACTAATTTTCCTGTCTGTTTGCATGAAATAATTTGCCATGCCCTGCCCAAAATTTAAGGGCACGAAACCTAACTTGAAATACACCTCGATACACTTACTCGTCAATAATAATGATAATTAAATTAAACGAATACTTATTATAACATCACAACTACATGATAGAAGGTTATGTGAAGGTTTAAGCATCAATAAAATGGATTGTACCATAATCACCTTGTATTTGTTTATCCAGATGTTACGAGCATAAGTTAGAGCAACCAGTCTACGATAGTACGGAATATCCATCTTAAAATATAGAAAATAAAATTAATCAATATGCCATTGGAACTTTCCTTCCAACTTGGATCTAAACTTCCCTATTTATTCACGAAGATGAACCAGATGCCAATAAAAAAGTAAATCTTGCGTTGTTGCCAATCTGCCAAATGGCAGCACCATCGACTAGAAAATGGTCAAAATTTAAAATAAATGATCTTTGAACAGAATAAAATGGCGACTACCGGTACCTTAATTACCTTAATTCGCATTAAACTTCAATGATAAATACCCCCCAAAATAAACATTGCCGAATTGCCCTTGGACGTGTGCCTGCTCAAAATGCAAAAACAAGTCAAATTAATTAAGGCAAGATTAATGTGTAAGATATATTACGGTATGTTCTTGGAGCAGATATAATTTTAATGTCTATTGTAGTAGAAAGACTATAACATTGCGTATGACTAGAATAACGTCTGCTGTTATTAAAATACCATTGAAGTTACAAATGCATCGTGTAAGAAAAAATATTACACATACACCCATGCACACTTAAGTGATCATTTTATCAAAGTGTAAGAATTCAAGTAGGTACACAACAGTACAAGTTACAACACATTTCAATTCAAAAGACCATTTCTAGAATGTAATTTTAAAAAGTGCCAAAATGTAATCAAAGATGGAATGACCCGCAGTTTAATTACCACTAAGGTAAGAATGATTATTAATTTTGAATTTCAAATGAGCCAACAAAAAATGTTTAAAACAAAGCCTAATTATCCAATCAGATTTGACAAAAGCAATAATAATTAAATCTCTTAAGAAAATTTGTCTCCTTCAATTATCCTAATGAAACACAGCCATCATTAAAAGTCTATATACAAAGCATATAGAAACATTGAAAGCAATTTGAAAATAATATCTGTTCATTTTTCATGAAAGTCTCCAGCTACAGTATGCATTCTTTCAATTTTCGCTCAATCATTTTAAAATATTTTTTGTCAATTCAATTCAACTTAACTCAGTACGAACAACTCTTTTCCATTTATGACGTCAAAAAAGCAAATCGCGACAATCTGAGAATGTAGTTTTAATTTAGCATATATACCGATACCGTCTCTTTCATTTTGACATCATTAATGGTTGACCCCCTTAACCCAAGCAAGTATTACACTTAAAAACCACCAGTTGCTTCCAAGACTTTCATAAAATATAAACAATATTATTACAGCCCATTAAAAATACTGATTCCAATTCCTTTACGAAATAAACTCAAAAAAATGTCAACTTGAATCAAAATGTAGCAATAGAAAACATATTAAAAATGGTCTAATGATTAACAATTATTATCCCAGGATATTTCCAACCAAAGATGGTCGATGCCTTGTACTAGATAACAAATATCAGCTGAATTGATTTCATTTCCAATATTATTAAATTATAGCTAAATTACATGTAAAACATAAAAGCTTTTTTTGTCGTCAAATTTTCAACAATAATATTATTACAATTGGGGGACAGAATCGGATAATATGTGTGTAAAACACCTTCGCTATTATAATATCACGCAAAAAACATTGAAAGATTAAAAATTGAAAATTCCCTAATTATTTCTCTTTTATCGAAAAAGCTCGTTTGATTAGTTTATCCGATTCATCCCTCCTGCAATTGGTAATAATGGCACAACATGACAATTATGAATATACATAAGTAAAACTCTTTTAAAAAGTTTCTTTGGATTAGACAATATATTATTAGCAGCCATACCAGTAGTAAATATTACAGCTTTCAATTGCAAATTTCAACACACATTTTCTTTGTTATTAAATGCATTTATGCAAACAAAAAAATATTATTATAACTAGTCCATCCATAAAAAAATCAATATATTTTATTATATACAAATAATTGCTGCATTTACTCTGGGACAATGACATAGTTGATTGTTTTGATTTTCTATTAGAAGCTGCCATATTTTCCACTTGAGCCTATGTGTACAGCTAACGAGTGAGTAAAGGAATGCTGGGTAAAAATAGGGTTACTACGCTCGTGTTTCTGAAATTTTCATTTATAAGAAAATTATTTTACTCAAAATTCTACTAAATTAGTGACCCCCCCCAACTAATGCTGCCATATACAGGGTGAGTCAGAAACAGGGGCATATCCCTAACAAACTATTGCAAAAACAACATAAAAGTTAAAACTGATAATAGATATAATTTGGCTTTTCTGCAAAATTAATTAAACAAATTAAACTAGCAAATTTACATTTTTAAGCCTTTTATTTCTCAAAAAACTTAATTAATTTACTAATATATAGTTCGATTCTAAATCATGGGTAGGAGTTTCAGATGTGGGGTCATTTTGAACCTCTGACCTCGGTTTCCAGGTCACTCATAAATGAACGTCATTATTGGCAACATTTCAATTGTACGCAGTAATAATTCATTTATAAATGATCTGGAAACAGAAGTTAGAGGTTCAAACTGACTCCACATCTGAGATCACCACCCATGATTTAGTATTGAGCTCTATTATCAGTTTTAACGCTTATGTTTTTGTAATAGTTTGTTAGGGAGACCCTTATTTCTGACTCACCCTGTATATTTTGTATTACCATTTTGAGGAATACAATTTCTAACATACTGGTACAAGTATATAATAATCTTTATCTTATGACAAAAACCATCTCAAGATGAGAAATTTCTTTTACCAAGACAAAGTTCATGATATAAATAAACTCAATATACACTATTGAGAAAAACTTTGTTTTATCTAATATTCATGCTAGGATTCACCGGAAAAAAATTATGTCTTCTAATACTACTGAAAAATAAGATTAAACTTATAATGCAAATAGTTTATGCTAGCTGAAATCAAGAACCCTTTTTCAAAATTCAATGTATAAACGTTGCTATTTAGCATGGCAATAGGCCTATTCTTAAATACACAGAAAAGCAAAGATGCAATATAAAGCACATTATGCACTATGGGGACGGCTTTCCCTTCACTAATGGCTACTCGATGCAAAAATGCATTTAAAATAAAGAAAAGGTGTGTTTGAAAAATAAATGATATATTATATAAACCATAAACCCATTTGAACACATTTTTTTTTCAATAATATTGTCATGGCTTCCAATAAAAACATAAAAAATAAATACAATTAAATCGTCTTATGAGCAACAAAAAAAATTAAACGGCGATTTTGTTATTGAATAAATCAAATAATTTAAAAAAAAGCAACAAATAATAGTAAAATTAAAAAAAATTGTATTCCTCCATATATAATCAAGAGTTTAGAATTGGTTTAGGAAAATGAAGCCCAAGTCACAACCTGCGATCATATGATAAAAATTTTGTTTCCATAAAAAGCAATAAGACAAGAGAGACACGGAAGGATCAGAGATAGAAAAGACGCGAGAGACCGGATTCGGGAGAAAAAGACGAGAATGAAATATGTCAAGTAACATTCCATAAGAAGATTTTGTTTGGTAAATATGATCACGACTTGAGTGAGAATCATTAAACGAACCAACGAACATATTAGAAGTGAAATTGATTTTGTTTTTAAAGGAATACGGTAGGGGAAAACTTGAAGAAGAATGAAAAAATGCATCGAGGCTTATAGTTTTGCTTTACGATTATTAGGTAGGCCATTATTAGCCAGTGGCACACGCACACACACCTACGAAGAAAATGTATGAACAGTTTGATCATAAGAGTTATTCCACTATATCAGAATAGAAAAAAAAAATGAACATTAGGCTGATATCATCAATCATATGCTTTTTTGTCCGAAACGGCCCATCGATTCTCGGCTTGTAAATGTGCAGAAAAATAACATCGGTTTAATTTTACTTAGGAAAGTCGTCCGAACACTCCAGTCAAAATTATAAATAATCTACGCAAACCATTCTCATTTGCAGAAAATAACAAAAACGCTTTGGTTGCAAGCCCAGGTTGCAAGGGAATGTGGAATATTTTACTGAGTAGAGAGATTCCCTTTCGAGTTCAATCCCATGCTTGGTAGATTATTTTAATATATTCTGGATTACGGATTTCCCATACCAAATAAACGGGACTATCAAATAAAAAAACACTGATTTCTTCTGCTATCCAGAGGCTTTGGTTAATGATAAAAGGGCCTACGATATATCGTATTGGACTCATGCCCACACGGCACTTATTTGCTCCTATAAAAAAGGTGCCATTGAATTCCAAGACAAGGCCAGGAAATAAAGGACTGAAAAACTCACTATATGGCACTCAACGAACTTCGCTCGAATTTCTAATGGAAAAAATCCCTAAAAGTGGCAAAAAATAATAAGAAATAAGCTCGTAAGTCTTCTATTCTGATATAAAAAAGATTTATCGGGAATAGGTAATAATATGCATATGCAAGAGGGAGGACACAGCTAGCAGCACCGATTCTGAATTGGAATTAATAATCCATGATTCAGCTATACATTAAATGTACCAAAGTTATTAATAACAAACAACAATGCCGTCCAGAAGAAAACGAACATATGACGCTATCACAATCATTCACTGCCAATCGTGAAACTTCGCTCACACTTTAACTAATTCAGGGGTGCTGCATACCCTCAAGACTCCTTAACTTGTTTCTGATTTCTAAGTAAATCAGGCCCTTATCACCATCTCTGGTGGATATTTAGGTACATGCACAGCTGAAGGATATTTATTTCCAACAGCCCCAGTCTAACTTTTCTCGCAGATTTTAGTATTTTTCCTTGGAATACAATACAAAAAGTCTTTCATTTTTGCCTCTGCTCCTTACTTCAACTATACGCGTAAGTGTCCGTAATTCTAGACGGCAGAGTTGGTATATGCTTCAACATTGGTATAGGTGTGTGGAATTAACATGAGGAAATTGTAAAGAGTTGATTATTCATAGAAGAATTTCGTTGTTTTTTTGTTTACTGCAGGACAGATAAGAGATAGATTGAGAGTGAGAGAGAGATTCGGGGGAAAAAAAAGAAAATATAGGATAACAGGAATATAATGACAGTTAATAGTAATAGTTATGTAATATTAGAAGGTAATCTTGAAAAGTGATATTACAGCATAAGTAACACAGATGACCGCGTACTATAATGACACTCTAAACCTCCACTTTTGAAATAATACATTGAGTTCGCTCACAGCGTCGGAACTCTGGCAACAACGATCACACACACACCACATGCAAGCCACAGCAGAAAAGTTTAAAAAAGATTATTATCGTCAATGATTTGACAACAGTTTTAGAGCAAAGAAAAAAAAATAATAAGAAATGGGGGAAAAACAAGCTAAATATCCATTAGCTTGGTTTGGAGAGTCCTCGTGTACGCCACACACAAAAAAACGTATCATGTTGCTGATCAACCTGTGGCGTGAAATAGCACGTATTTGTTTAAACAAATTTCACAGTCTCTTGCTAATTCAGAATGGAACGAAAATCAAAAATTGTTCGTGGGCAGGCAGATATGATGGAATTTAAGTAACAATCTAAGTAGAAGATATTTAGCTGACTTTTAACATTTAGTAGTACGAAAAAAAACCAAAAATATGTTAAAATTGCGCTCTATGTACTAAAACCAAGTTGCCGAAACAAAACCAAAAAAATAATAATGGTATTTAACTTGAAACATGTAGGCTCAACTCATAGGCGACAAAAAAATTAGCTCAGTAAGCCAAACACATCATGTGTGTGTGTGAATGTGGAGGAAGGGTCATTAAGAGGGTCTGTACTGATACAGCTCTCCTTGTTCTGGCGCTCCCAAGATGTTGGCAGCAAAAATGTGGACATTTTCTCTCTCTCCCTTATTTGTTGACGGGAGTAAATGGCGGTGAGGCTGACGCTGAGCGGTGGAAATGAACGTGTTGCCACTTGCCATCGCGACGGTGCCACACCCGCGTCTCTTCTGATTGCTGAGTGTGGGATATACCTGATCTAGAAGATCAATTTAAAATAAAATGCAATATGAATTAGATAAACATTGTGAGACTTAAAAACTAAGTGAACGTGTCACGATCAGACAGGCAGCAACTACAGTCCTAAGGAGTGCGCTACAACATTGTCAAAAACACAATCATGCTGAAAGGGGCTCTGACCAGACCCGAAACAGAACTTTGTCAGAGCAACCCCCTCAAAAAATAATTAAAATTAAAAAATATATCGTTTAACAAATGACAGTCTAAAGTAATTACAGTTCCTGCTGTAATAAATTGTGCACTATTATCAGTGTCACCGTTAACATTTAGAATTGAGAATTTAAAAAGTACATAATATGGAGCAAATCAGATTATAAATGTCCCTAAAATGGCATAGACATACAAGGGCAGATCCAGACTTTGGTTTTTTTTTTTGAAGGAAGGGGGGGGGGATGAAAGGGAAAATCATGGTCAGGGCCACACCCAGAAATCCATTTCGAGGGAGCTAATACCCAAAAAAATGTTCCAAAATTTTTGGCCATAGGCAAAAATTTCAAAGTTACTATACATTATTGAAAAAATTGACACAAAATGGCGCCTCAGGCGATTTTTTTGGATCAAAAAAACTCAAAAATGGGCTAAAAATCACCAAAACTGCATATTTCCCCATATTTTCTAGTTTGATTTTGGAACATTTGGGGGGGGGGGGTCATGATCCCCGTGACTCCCCCCCCCCTGGATCCGCCCCTGTAGACATGTCCAAGTAAAACTAGGCTAACATGCCGTGAGTTTACATTGACATTCCACTATGACAATTGGAAGATACTCGCAGATGTCACGCACTTCCTAAACTAGTTCCTAATCACTCCAGAAATAAAATTTAGAGCCTAAATTGTTTGCAATGGTCTAATTTCGGGTTCCAAGTAATCACTTCAATACATAACTTACCAAATATGCTACAGTAACATTGATATTTAAACCTTATTCCACAATGCCATACTTTTTTTTTTTTTTTTTTTTTAAAAACTGGTAAAAAGTAGTAGCATATAACAACATCGATGCAATTGACATGCAGTTGAGTACAACAACTGATTACAGAGCTTCGTACTATGTAATTCGAGCGAGGAAGGAAACGAACAGGCACTGTAACTAAAAGCTACATCTAGGTGGATCATAATGTATAACAAACACCAGCAGCACTAATTTGTAAATTATAACCATATAGATGCTTACTTATCCATATACTGTGTGAGTCGTACGTAGGCAATACATGCTGCATCTTCCCCAAGAAGATGCACGTGAGGATTAAGAATGGTCGTGTTGATTGACTTGCAGTTTTTACCTAAAACTGTATTTGAATCAGTACAGATGGAAAAATACATTCTCAAATAGAGTTTTTGCAAGAGTTAAAATACTAATTTTTTTTTTCAAAAACTTACCGTTGTCAAAATAAAATTTATGAAAATCCATGCCTTCTATCAGATTACCCAAGGCTTCAGGTTCAAAGGCTGTCAAATGCGGGTCACATATTTTTCTGCAAAATGAAAAATGATCATAAAAAACCAGCCACACATTTTGCCTTCAATTTAAATTTTCTTTCCAATTCAATGGTATCATTACGATTTTAACATTAATCAAAATTAACTGT
The DNA here is from genome assembly GCA_034700285.1 of Proteroiulus fuscus. Lineage (NCBI taxonomy): Eukaryota > Metazoa > Arthropoda > Diplopoda > Julida > Blaniulidae > Proteroiulus > Proteroiulus fuscus. The sequence goes on along the minus strand of JAQIXP010000118.1, from coordinate 25,241 downwards.
TGGAGTTCAAGGGTGTTTTACTCAATGGTTGTAATTTACCAGTTTATGAAGGTATGTTTTAAAGCTACTTAACAGCAAATTAACTTACGTGTAACCTTCGTAGTCCCCAGTATTAATTGCTTCTATCAACTGTTCTGTGACTTTGATAATTTCTTGTTTTCGCGCTTTAAAAATGAACGTAAAAAACAAGCGTTATTATTAGTTTCAAATGCATGGCATATTACATCCTCAGCAATAAACTTTAAATCAAATAATAATTTAACACTTAAATCATACTAGCAAAAAGATAGCATGATTGAATCATTGTCCAAAATGATAAATGGGCTATGCAGTGCTGGTTTAAATTATTGTGTGCACTATATAAATATATAAAATATATAAATATATTTAATTACACATATATAAATTATATATGCAAAGATTAAGTAGAATAATTGAACTATTGGACAATTCTGCTTGATGGTAATGAAAACACTGGCTTACATACAAAAATAATTAGTGAAAGTTCAACTGGTAAAGTAGATTTTAAAAATCTGGTAGAATTCAAAAAGTCAATATATTGATTTTTCTGGTATTGACAAGCATGAATTAGATATATGATTTAATCATATTAAACAAAAACTGCAGAAAGTCTATTATCCTCACTATGGTTACAAGAATCAATGAGAAATTGAATGCCAAATGAATACCACAAAAATATATGTAAAAATCACACTGTTCATCAACCTAATCAAGTGTCCACAAAAAGTATGTGCCAGAAACTGTGCAAAGGCGCCTAAATAGTATCTTCATAATAAGATTACCAAAATATCATTATTCGATGACAAAAAAAGATAAAAAAAATAATAATCATCAATGCAAAAAGTATATTCCCCAAAATGGATAACAAAACCGATATACTATGTATATATAGCACGTACCAATACGTGCTATATACATTCCGCCAGGATATTGTAGCTTTAACTACTGATGGGATATGTCATTGAAAAAAGATCATTGGTATGACTCCTGCTCTTCCTAACCTTCCACACTGAAAGCCTCAATAAAATTTCAAAATTCTTGATTTTTGCTTCCCAAGACATTTGTCACATATCTTGAGTAACTTGATGTCAACTACACAAGTTTGAAGCAGTGTATTAAACTGACCATGACATGGAATTTTCAGTGTAAAAAAAACTGGAGTGACTTTAAAAATAAATTATAGCTATTTAGCCTACATGGGCAAAAAAATCAAAAGTGTAGTGAAAACATGCTCAAAATCTAAAAACCATTGTGCAGTGTGCATGGCTACCATTGAGGAATTCAAGTTATACCAAATTCCTACTACAGTAACATTCAGTGCAAAGAAGAATGAGAAAAAAAACTAAAACAGCTAATCAATATGGATCTAGACACACCAGGCAAAACCTAATTAAATGCACACTCTGGAAATGATAACCAAAAGCTGGTTTAAAAAGAAAATAAAAAGTTCGTTTGGAATAGAATAAAATACTCACGATCAACAACAGCATGGCCATTCTTTAATGCTAAAATAAAAACAAAATAAGAAAAAAATGGGCAATGTTAGAGAAAGACAACAGCAAGATACACAGCTACACAGTGCGAGTAACATTACAATTAATTTGGTTATTGCTAGAAATGAAAAGAGAAAGGATTAAGCACTACTCATCGGAAAAGGGAAACGCGTTTGATGCTTTATAGAAAAAAAAACCCCTTCTATTATGAAATTATTTTCATTTTAAAGAAGAAGCCATGATGGAGAAAAATACCATATATATGAAATTACTGTAGACTAAAGTATAACAGAAGAATGGCAATATTTTCGAGCCGCAAGACTATTATTCCCAAACTCTAAATTGTTGCTCAGTAGTATAGGTCTCAAAAACAAAGCAAAAACATTATCAAATTCCTAACCCATGTTGCATACCTGCCACAATTTCAGTAAAATTTAATACCGGTAACGTGTTAGGACGTGTCAATGTAATCCCTAAGACTAAAGCTGCAACCGTATGGATTGGAAAATATTAGTAAGGGAACGAATCCACACTATAGACCTACAATGAGAATCGATACTTTACTCATTACTGTGGCTTGGCTTTATTGATGGTGATTTAAAGAGTTTCCTGCTACGCACCTATATTAATTACTATAGGGGAGAGAAGGTGTTAAAGGAATGTATATGTTTTGCATATTCCTTTCTAAAAGATTATGCATCGACCTATCCATACACTTATTAGTTTAATTAAAAAGCATATTAAAGTCACATTCAATGCTATGCACACAACCACACTTCATTTACTTGTCATTTTGGCACTCTCTCGTGTTTTTAAAGTAATAATGACAGCAAACTTACCTTCACAGTTGTCAGCACAGTTAATGAGTGAGTTGATTGTGACAGACCCCTCATCTGAGGAATATTCATATATAGCAAAAGAAAAAAAAAAGAAGAAAACAAACGTGAACATGCAGTGAGTGTATTAAATTGCTTCATGCAGTCATATTTGCCATGCTTCATTACTAATTCGGGGGACTTCCATTTAATATTTTTAAATAATATCCCAGTATAAAGATGGAAAAGCCATTTCATTTCAATGATAGGTGACATTTCTAAACTTTGAAGCAATTTTATAAGAGTTTCAAGAGAGTTCAGAAAGTACTATATTGATTATTGACATTTCAATAATTGCATCAAGAGCACTAAAAATTGGCAGTACTTGTATAATCTGATTTGTTGTAAAATTTCCAAAATTGTAATAGTGAATCCATTTCAGTAAAACAAATAAAATGGCATCTCCAACTACCACAACTCACAAATATCTGTAGTAAAACGCGTTTTTCACTGCGTACATGAAAGTAATTTGGGCATTTTTCACTCATCGACATATAAATGGCTAAGATACAGTTTGCCATTTGTAAAATAATGACAATCAAAATTAAAATGAGTTCATATAATCTCATTAAACCTAAACGATTGACAATAATAAATAGAAAGTCCTCGAGCAACACTCATAATTGCTGTAAAAACTTAATGCTAAATACCGGAAATGTGAAAACTAAACAGACTTCCAAGTAAATTTTGAACCCAAATTTTGTTAGCAACTAAGCACAAGTCGAATGCGCTTTATACAGCTTCATCCATTTCTTCGGCATTTAGCAAATAATCATTTGCAGAATAATAGAATGGAATTAACCATTCAACTAAACATAAAATAACTGTTTCAGTGATGGAATGGAGAGCCAATTCATAAAATCGGAAACAATTATTTCACTTTAGTATATCTGCTTTCATAACTTATGTATTTTCGTAAATAACTAATTTATGAGTGTCCGTCGACCAAGAGAATAAATTCAAGAAACTTTTCAAGGGTTCAAAAATTTTAGCAAAATCTCCTAAGCATTTCTGGAGACCAACAGACACTCATTTATTAAAGTAACACAAACTTGATAAATTGCACCTCCAATCTTAAAGTAAAACATTCGGAAAAGTCACATTCATTCCAAATGCAAAGCCCAGATGTTTTATTCCCATGCTTTAAAAATGAGAAAATAGAAAAAAATAGTAAAAATAGAGGCCATGCCCATGCTATCCATTAGAGAAATGTTAGTTTTATTGTATGCAATTACTACACATTCATATATCAGTAAGTTAGTGATGCACATTCCGAATCAAGCAAAAGAAATTTTACAAGTTTAAATGCTGTATTAAAACTGTCCTCGTCGCCTGAATAGACATTGTTATTATTGTAGATAATACATTTAGAAATCTAGTTTTAATTTTAATAATGTAGGGAGGGATACCGCTATCACAAAGTTAACCTTCAGATTTCCTCCATATAACTATACATATTCCATATTGTTTTCACGTAGAAACATTATTTCACTATATTTTCAATTCTAGTTTGGAAATTACAAGACCCGTATCACGATCACAGAATTAAACGATTATAAAAATAACATCTTACATCAAAACTATTTTATAATAATTTGTAGCCAGGAATACTTAGTTAAAGTTACGAGTGTAAGTTTAGATTGAAATTCTCCTTATATGATGAAGATTTTCCAGTATAAAACATAAATAAAACTGTGCAAACTTAATTTTTTGCCTTATCAAAAATATATCTGATAACATTTTGTAGCAAATTATCTACTAGTGGTGCAGCTACACTCATATGACAATTTATTATTAAATAAGTATACTGCAATTGTATGTCCTTTTCAATAAAAAAAAGAAGTCATCATCAAAACTATCCAGAAAATGTTTTCTGACATATGAGAAGTGACTGTAATAGTGCCTGTGCAGTGATTGTATTTCTAATTTAAGTAATGTGAACGGGTGAACAGTCCACAACGAATTGAGAAAGAATTACAATGTGTTCAAAATTACATCCAGTGAGGATGACATAAATAAATAAATAAAATGACATTTCTTAACGCAAAATATACCATGACAATTAATGGCAACCAATTCACAGTATTTGCAATTCTTTCCATAATAATAAATAAACACAAAAATTGATTAAAATAAGAAGAAAAAAAAACTCGCAAAAACCATTTCTTGATAAGTATTTTTGGGAAAAGTATAGCCTATTTAGCACACTCCCATTTATATTTTTATCCTAAAAATAGCCACAATATTAATTATAATTCCCAGACTGAGTCTTAATTTCAGTCTTTGGAACAGCTTAGGCAAATACATACTTTACGTACAATGAATGCAGCAAAGCAACATGGCTCAGGTCAGGAAATGTCAAAGTGAAAAACCAACTTTTACTCAATAAATAATTATCATTATGCGTGCTAAGAATGGTTTTGGAGATTCAAAAATAAATTCATAAATCTACAAATGTGATTTCTCACAGGAAGTCTTTTCACTTTTGCACTTGAATAACAACTATTGACTTATGTAGAATGATAAATTTAGAAAGTTCGTATTTTAACTTTCTTTATTAGTACCATTATAAATAAATGTGAAGTAAATAGCCTCAAAGTATGAACCAACACTAACCAATAATAATTAACAAAGTTGTTAATCAATCAAGAAAAATCCTGTGAGAAACCATAACTACATTATGGTCAAGTAAGGAGCAAAGCATTGGCAGATTAATTATTTTTAAACAAATTCAATTTAGTTAGAATCTGAATGTAATATCTGTTTGAAGTAAAATTATTTAGTGAAATAGTTAAAAAGTTTAGTTATGCTTGTTTGGATCAACATACTCACCTAAATGTTGACTTTGATTTGTTGTTACGGGTTTGGATGTTGTTTCTGGAATTTTCGTGTCTTAAAGTAGAAAAGAAAAAAGGAAAAGAGAGGAGGAGAAGAAGAAGAAATAAAGTGTAAAGAGAGAGATAGGTGAAGGCAAAAGATGGGAAAAAGAAAAAAAAAAGAAATAGATTTTAAACAAAATAAAATATCAGCAATGGCAGCAGCACACAGCAAAAACAGAAATTAAAATAAAAAAGGAAGCAGATATAATTCACAGTAGGGCCTAATGGCTGCCATAAATACAAAGAATTAGCTATCATAATTACACTTAATTACTTATCATGCAAATGACATAAAAATCATGTTTCTAAAAATTTATTGGCAATCTGTCATGTGTAAATTCATCATGTATATTGTGGGGTCGATTAATAAACAAAATCAATAGTGAGAAATATTAATCTTAAAAGGAAATTAGTTATGATATAGTCCTGACTGAGTTTTAAAATAGAAAGAAAGAAAATCTGCAGGAAATTTGTGCTAAAACGGATGCTTATTATTGATCCTTTTTCATAAATTCTATAAGACAATAGAATACTCTTCCAAAGAATAGTTAAAATTTAACAGGAATTCAATATAACAATGATGTTTAAGTCTCTACCGACGTGGGAGTCTCTTCCTGATAGTGGGATAATCCTACTACCAAATGGCATCCTGGATATGCTAATCTTAGGGTACTGAGTTGAATTAAATTGAATATCAATGTAAAATAGTAGCAAACAACATTATTCAAGTACTTCAATGTCAAACAAAGATTACATTAATTATTAATGTAAAAAGTGCATTTGTGTACAGATATGTGCTACCCAATTCTTCGATAAATTAAAAAATACCCATAAAATCAATTTTTACTTGTAATTCCAAAAAATAAATAAATCTGTTCCTTTTTCAATTAAGACATCACAACAAATAATCACACAAACAGATACTCAAATCTGGATTATAAAATTTAAATTCCAGTATCTTATAAATATTTGAGATGATTATGTACCAAATTGGATCTGCTTACAAAGGGTAACCCCATCAATTGATAGTTTACTAAACAAAGTCGCAATAGGTGACGTCATAGGGAGGCTACTGTAAATCTGCTATCTTAAATGGCTTTACAAAACGAAAACTGCCTTCTATCAGGTGAAAGCAAACGGGTAAAATCAATCCAGATTTGAAATATAAAATCGGAACAGCACATTGACAGTCACAAGACAACACAAATAGCCAGAGTTGTGAAGCACAAACTAAACAGTAAAAGTTGGGTCAAAACTGTAAATTAGTTCAACGGGTGTGCAACTAGTTCACAGTCATTTTGACATTAATAAAGCAAGAAGGAATTTCAAGAAAGGAGAAACAAATGTGGAAAAATAAAGAGAGCTCAGATCATCTTTTAAGGGGCTTGGGACAACAGCTGCACAGGCGTAGAATGCGAAAATAAATTCCTAAAAGACAAAAAAATTGAGGAAAACAAAAGGGGGTAAAAGGTATCAGACACTACTGTGTTCATACTTCCTTAGATAACCCATGTGAAACTATAATATTATTCCCCAAGCCATGTTTTGCAAAACTGTGATTGATGCAAGCCTAAAGTGACTATGCAGCATAAATTAAGCCACCACAAATGCTAAAAAAGTTGCAGCACCATCCTTCCATATACTCATCAAGTTATTTTGGAATGCAAGTGGTAATGGAACAGATCCATCAACAAATTAATTAATCTGGCAAAAAAAAACAACTAAATAACAGAGCAAGAATTCCTTGTATTTTTAAGGCATCGACCTGCAAGGAATGCAGAAAACGGGACTTAGTCGAGCCTAGACTTCAAACACATTCTGGCACTAATGCTACATTCAATAGTCTTTTTTTTTCAAATTTCAAATAAAACGGACATGTGACAGTTTAAGTGGTACCACTTCTTTGATTAGGTTATGGGATATATGTTTACCTTATTTATAGATATGATTAAATACTACAATATGATCATCAGAAATACATTACAAACAGCATGTGACATGCAGTCCAACACTACCAATGGAAACATTGAGCCAAAGGCCAGTACGTACAAGTCAAGATTTGTGACCACTAGTCCACCACCACTATATGGATACCACTAGAACTACTTACTACTATAGGCCTACTGGCTACAACTACTGTAAAATATCAATATGATTCTCTATATCTAGAAGAATATTTACTAATCGTGCTGCTACAACATAAATACATGACAATCAGAATGACAAAGTATATGGTTCTGCATATATGAAAGTACCAAGACCAGCTAGTCTCTAGGGATCGATAGTCCAGTAAATCGTGTATGACTAAGCTATCCGGCAGTATGCAAGTGGGACACGCACAAAAAATTGGGACAGAAAACAAAATGCTTGCCAGTGTATCAATGTGATGCATTCAATATAAGATAACATACATATACTCATATATTCCCTGAGACATTTCCTAACAAGTTCACTTTTTGGGATTTCATTCACATTTTAAAGTTATCCAAACCCAACAATTTAGGCCTACTGAGTTTTTTCATTGTAAATCTGACATGAAATGCATAATCAGTAACTGATGAGCTTAGGAATTCAGGAACTTCCTAGGCTGCCCCTCCCCAACAAATGGTTCTTCTGGACAATGCATCTTGGTTAGTCACATACTTTCATGAATAAGCAACAATATTTCATGAAAGAGCCAATATGCTACGGTAGAACTGAAAATAGTTGGCCGCTGAGTAAAAAAATTGCATACATAATCTACAGTATGTATATCCTTCCATTTGATCCATCAAACTGCATCCAGACACAAGTAATTAGCTACAACTACAAATTACTTGGGGAAAAGCTGCAGAAATCCTGAATAGTGCTACCCCAAAATAATATCGTGATGTGCGTACGAGCAAATAAAGCACACATGGCGCTGTGCGTTAAAAAAAATAAAATTCAGCATTTCCTCTGCAAGTGGATAGAAGGCAGTGCCATTGCCATAACTAGTGCCATCACACAAAGTGACTAGTTGAACGGCGTAAAATGAAAAACGAAGAAAATTCAAAAGACGAAACACTCCAGACTCCTTACACGAGGAGAAGTGAACTAATAAAACCTATTTGTTCTGGACTATCGACATTCAAACTCATACATCCTATTACGATTGAACAGTAAACTATATATATTCAACTAACGAAGACCACTACACGGGTTAGACAGTGCAACCAACAGAAAAACAAACAAACTCTACAAGTTGATAAGACTCGTTAACACTACGTTGCGAAAACCTTACAGGTGGGGCATGCGAGTCCTTGTTACACAGTGTGACTGAACAGTTACGTCACACTCATTGAAGAACATGTAACTCATCAAGAAATGCATAATGATGTAGTGGAGAGTACTTTACCTTCAGGGTCTCGCGCCACCACCGTTTTGCTTCGACTATCTGGCCCCAAATGCATGGCATCTGGCCAAAACAGAAAATGGAAGAAATGGAAAGGGATATTCAATAGATATAACCGGATATGGCACGATTAAGATGGTACAATGAAAGTGGATTGGATCGAGGACTAAAAGGGGCAATACCATGTGATGAAATGAAATAATGATATGGATATGCCGATAGAAGCGATGAACATCATGCAAAGCAAACTAAGCAATGGATGTTTACTAAATCTGGCAGATAAATGCAGTCTAAGATGAAATCTAGCACAAAGATCTAAGTAAAGCTATAGTTAGCAATTAATTGCACTTTGAATTAAAATGACCAAACGACTCATATTTCTCTATACTGACAATGTTATAGGATAACAAAAAAAACTAAGAAGCATGATCAAAAAAGCAATAATAATAAAAAAAATGATGAGTTGTTCTGACCAATAAATGACTATGCACTAATTTAGTCACTTTATATTAAGAAGCAAATAAACAAAATGAGCGGAAAGTGATGGATGAAATCTGGCATAATCCAATTAAGGATACCCTCACAAACATTCCCAATTTGAATATTTTTCCATTAATAAAATACTGCTGACAATGGCCACAATACTGCAATTCCATTCTGCAATGATAACTTTACTATCAGATTTTCAGCAAATTTCTGAAACTAATCTACAGTAAAATAAAATTTTCATACAGTATTTCAAATTTAATTCTGACAATCGTGAGATAAATATTTTTTTTTTCTGAAAAAAATTTTGCAAAGGATATTTAGTGCAGAACAGAATTACAATTTGGAACACATTTACTGCAGTAAAGAATAATATTACATCTGTACTTTAAGGATCTCTCAAAATTTCAGGTATGGACATTACAGGCATGATCGACTAAACTTTGACAAATCTACCAAAGCAGACTCAATTAAAAGTTACATTGCGACATGTTAATTATTTTGTTTTAATTACAGCTACTAAAATTTTTCTGGCATATACTTTCTGTGGACAGTTAGGAGATGCAATATATCGGTAAATTGTTGTTGAGAATAGTTAAAATCCTCATTCAGTTACTGTATACACAAGAACATAAGAATATAGCAAATGTACTGGTATTTTTGTATGGACTCACCTTACATCTTTTAAATTTTTATGTAAATAATAATTCATTTGAAAATTTTTATATTGATAAGTATATGATAAGTATCCCAAACTGGCTTGCTTATCTATAAACTAGAATAGTCTGTCTACCCACACAAGTTACCACACAATGGTTTAAACTGGGACTTTGCCATTAGCTAAACTGGTCAATAAGGTAGCAAAATAATTGTATTTTGTTAATATGTTTTAAATTCTACCAATAATATACATAATGCATTGATTTCCATTTCTCCTTTTTCAATCTCGATCTAAGCAAATGGCATGAGGATTTAATTTAAAAGTTATCTGACTTACTAGCATTTGCAAAAAAAAAAAAAATTTTTTTTAATAAATTTATTTTTGGCAAATCTCCCTGTAATGAACCGTTAATTCATTCCGCCCTGCAGAACTCAGGTCTTGTGCTTAGTCAATGTGATAGTGCTTGTGAGAAGAAAATGAATGTTGCAAATAGCACGAAACGTTTGGATTGTGACCAGAAAATGAATAGTGAGAGTAAATGCACAGGAAATTAACCTTTTGGATGACGGAATATAGGTTATGATGTCATTTATGAATTATAGATGCGTAATGATGGAAATGATGAGTAAATAACGTGACAAATTTGTTTAAAAAAAATATATTTCCCTACCCTTAACGTCGTCCTCTTCGATAGTAGTACTGCTATCGGTCGATTCTTTTACTTGTGATCCATCACCTTTCTTATTAATAATACTCCGACCTTAAAAAAACACAAGAAAATAGTGCATAAAATTCTGGGCGCAAACTATCTGATCGCATTTACTGTAAAAATAAAGTCAGATAAATAGAACAAGCATTAAAAGCATTCAAATCTGAGATGATAGTTTAAAATCCTAAGTATTAAATGCAAGTGAAAATACTGGTTTAAATAGTGTCTATCAATAAAAGTACATTCTTAAATTCTAGCTTAGAAAATCTCGTTGAAAATAGTCCAACTCGTTTATTAATGATAAGAAAGGAAAAGAAGAAAGATGAGAAGATATTGTAAAGTATCGTGAAAGTACAAAAGGAAAAAGGCCAAGATGCACATTTCCTCTAAATAGGTTACATATTTCTAAGAGTAAAGTTACAAGTACAGTGGACTCTTGATAATCCCATTTATCATCATGTAATGTAGCCGAGCCAAAAATGCATTATAATATTGCACAGTCCCGTTTTTATAGGCCTACATTATAGCATTGGCAGTGCATTTTGTCTGGTGCTTCATTAATGGATTATGAAGGGCCTACTGTACAGATGGCATGCATTCATCATGCGGGGAATGATAATGCAGTGCAGCGGAATAATGGAAGAGTAAAATGAACCGTAACATTTTATATGATTTAATGGTAATTAGTGTTAAATTTTAAACTACTAAAAGCTGATAAAAACCTATTTATGAAATGCAAAAATTTTATATATCATAAAATCTTATGTCTTAAAAGTATAATTATTTAAATTACTTAAGTGTCATGCATTATCCTTTATTCATAAGTGTCAACATCAACTCTTTTAAAAGAATTAGAACATAGAACCTTAATTAATAGACAAATCTTAAAACTAAATTTACCTTTACTCCGTCAAGCATCAAATCACCGAAATTGGGAAAAACTGCCTTTTTTAATTTTAAAGGCATTGCATAATTTCACTAAATAATATTGTCTGTAAATATTTTTCTCTGTCTGTATTTGTAATGTTTTCAATGTTGTTTAATGTAAGAAATCAAATTTTTATTTAATTTTATTTCCTCAAATCTCGGCATATTCAAATTCCGTATAATTTGAGAAAAAAATTATATTTCGAAAGCACGTTGATTATAGTATATTCTTGAAACTGAGTAATAAGTCATTACTTCAAAAAAACCAGACTGTATAATTAGCCATTTAGATTACAATTCATATTGTAAAGTCTTGATAAACAGCAAATAGAATAGCTTATCGTAGCTTAAAACAACTTTTATAATAATTAATTTAAAATATTTAATATTAAAAAAAAAATAACCACTAGTGCATTTATTACTAGAAGATGGTGCTCTACTCTAACTTCTATTACACAAAAGCACACTGACAAAAATTATTTTGTAGCAAAATTAAAAATATACAATAGCTGAAAAACTCCTTAACAGGTAGTTGGGAACTCAGCCACTTTAAACACTTCTAATAGAAAATCTACTCTGAGAGGTAGAAAAACTGGAAGAAAACAGCAAAAATAAAAGTTGTAAGGCTGTGAATATCAACCATACAGCTGACAGTCACCCGAATAAATTTGCATTCAATGCAGACTTTGCATGCCAGTCATTTTGTCCTGGAAAAACAACTGATACAATAACAGTATGACTGTGCGACTAAGGGAAAGTCACTAAAATCCAGCCCCACAGATTTCGACCATTAAAATACACGGGATTAAGAGAAGAATTAGGATGAAAAGTTGGAAAGAGTTGGTGGACACCATAGCGAATATAAATAAAGGATAATGTAAGACACTTACCGTGAGCGTCGTACTTACTAGAAAAGTTCCGAGTTGCTAACATCGTAGTTAATATGGCACCCTACAAACAAACAAGCAGAATTTTAAATAAAAACATTTGAAATGCACATTCCGACAAAAAATGCAATAAAAAAAACTTACTTTCAATTTACGCCTTGCATTGAATTTTTTCAAGCAATCCACCGTCTCCTGGCGATGGACAACCGACGCAACACGTTCCCTTTGCTAAAAAAAATTTTTTTAAAAATTATGAGAATGAAGCCCTGAAAACTATTCCGTTGTTAGACGATAGCATACAGTATAAATATTTATTGTCCAAAATTTAACTATTTCTTTTTGGACAAACTAATTTAATGCATATTTTCATGGAGCATTCGGTAAATCAAACTCTCTATAAAAATTTGCAAAATTAATTCGACCCGGATATACGAGCCCTACGTAATAAACTACAACACTTACGCAGATCCATGGGTGTTTAAGAGCTTCAGCAGCCGTGATCCGTTTGGCCGGATTCACAGTCAACATGCTGTTAATGAGATTCTTAGCTTCTGGTGTGACAGTGTCCCATTCGGGAGATGGATACTGTAAGGTGAAGGATAATCAAAAGTTAATATGACTTGGTATCTTTATTACTTTCTGTTTGAGGAAGATTTAAACACGCACATCATAGGCACCAGCTTTAATCTGGGCATATAACCTATGTTGATCTTCATCCCAAAATGGGGGATATCCAACCAACAGTATATATAAAATTACACCTGAAAATAAGCAGCATTAAATCAACACAAATGCAACTAGGAAACTATCGATCAATAATACTAGAAATTGGAAAATTCCACATTACCACAAGCCCATATATCCACTGGCTTTCCATAAGGTTCCTTCTTTAAAACCTCAGGAGAAAGGTAACCAGGAGTACCAGCAAACCCTAAATTTATTATTTTTACAAAGAAATAAGGTGAAAATTTGGGTGATATACAATACATGAAAAGGTTTAAGGAAAATAGAACCGAAACGTACCAAACCAGGCTTGCTGTTCTCCTTGTACTTCAATAGCTAATCCAAAATCAGCTAATTTCACGGCAGCTCCTTTAGCTTTACTCGCTAGGAGCAAATTCTCCGGCTACGGCAATTAAGTAAATACACACAAAACTTGAACAACATGTCTTACCTGGAAGACTGACAAAATGAAAATTACGTAAGTGTACCTTCAAGTCCCTGTGAACAACTCCATTTTGATGGCAATGGTTGACACTTTCCAAAATTTGTTGAATACAATGACTGAAATATTGACAAAAATTCAGTTGAAAGATCCTGATGAACAATCTCAAGTTCTCAACCAAAATTCACCTAAAGCCTTACCTAGCATCGGCTTCACTATAAAATTCTCGAGCAACTATATCTTCAAATAATTCACCACCGGTTACCCTAGTAGTGATAATAATAATAATGACAAAAATTAAGAATTCATAAGACATTGGCCATATTACGAGCGTAAAGCTAAGAACTAAACAGCTATTCTAGTGGAGAGTTGCCGTCAGAAAAGATACATTTCATGATCAAATGCAACAAAGTTCTGTAGACTTCATTATAAACCAAACAACCCACACAACTGAGTTGTCCAAACTGTAAAGAAAACTAGCGTGTAACATGGCAAAAGTGACAAATGCAAGCCATGACATTTGACGACCAAGTGGCAATGCGAAATGACACGTTGCTCGAGGCATTATCCGAGTGACAATGCGGGTTTTACCACAACTTCACAAGAAATGACAGAAAGTTCAAGTAGTCTTCATAGAAATGATATTAGTCCCATGCAGTTTTCCAAAGAGAAACGGACATACATGCCATTGTTTACTACCCTCAGGGAGTACACCGTATTGACCAACTTACTGTTGAGGAGAGAGAATTTGAAAAAAAAAGAACACTAGACATATGGCACATTCCAAAACTAATAATACAGTACATTTTTTGGTTAACTCTAGTTGACAATATGAAAGGATTCCCACTTCATAAAACATATCAAGACCGTACATTTGAAGATGCAAGGCAAATTTGAAAATATTTTAGGATCAGACTCATTAAATTCCAATTATTTCCGTGCATAGCCTAGTTTGGATTTCTTTTATATTTTTGTTCACTGAAATGATTTCAGATCTAGCTTTAATATACGTATTTCTTTAAAATGTCATAGCTAGCATATATTCAGGCTCAAAATTCAGCGAAACTAAAGTTTTTGCAATGTTTTATGTTAACTTTCATTTGCAGAAAAGCAGAATTGTTCCTTTAAAACGTAACTGTATACAGCTTAACTTGGAATTCTTTCAAATGATTAAAAAGCCCGAATTATAATACGCAGAAAAAGTTATTAGCATCTGAAATTGCTGCCAATAGTTCATTAACTAAAACAATTACACACGTCATAAGGATGCTACTGTATATCACGCATGCCAGGGCATCTTTTCCCAATACGTGAATTTTAGTTTTAAACTATATATCAAAATCCAGACAGCAGTGACAGACTTTCAATGAAATAAACAGCTAAAGACTAGCCGAAAACACTATAAGATACTCCCAGGATTGCATTAACTAATTTTCTCCAAGACAAATCCATCAAATTGTCACTATCCCACTGGGTGATATATATAAAACCAAAAAAGCACTACAATAAATGGTCATCACTGACAATCGGGTTGATTTCATTCAAATAAAGTCTTAGCCCCCCAAACTGTATGGATCTTTATTGCCGAATGAATAAGTGTTTCAAAATATAGTGCTAGCATGATTGACAATGTGAAGCAGTTAACGAGAATTAATCAATTTACACTGCGAGTAGCATTTTAACTGCAAGGCTTCAACTCCAGCAGCCACTCTATTATCAGTGCAGATAGACAAGGCAATAATAATCCAGTTATCTACTGCTTCAATGATTAAATAATGGAAGAAAATCTCAAAGGGCAAACCACGATTTCCTGTAAAACTGGTTATGTCTTTACTTCCCACATGTACCAAAACATCTTCATTATTTATTCCGTTTAATAATACATTTCCATATATTAATTTTCTGTAATTCTGTATCTGTTGCTACAGGGTGCCTTATTCAACTTCCATTTTTTTGGGGGAGAAAATTAGCCAAAATATTAAATAAATAATAACGAGGAAAGTTACGGAAGAAAACAATGCAGAATTATGTAAGCAATTTTCCATGCAAAATGATTTAAGTGTTACTGAAGTAAAAACAAATTCAAGTCCTCTGATTTGCACATTTCAATTCTCCAGCTCACTCTTACTTTGAATAATTTGCTAAATCCTCTTTAAAAAAAAAATTCAAAAGAGAATCGATTTTTGACTGAGATTGTGGGAAAAAAATGAATTAATGATTAGGTTCAGATTTGAATTGAAAAGAAGACCAAAACAATTCAATCAATGATGCATGGCCACTGGAGATTGGAAAAAAAAAATCATTGATCTGCACACATTGGGTGGTTGTTCATCAATATGGAAAATCTATTGTGTTGGTATTACATTTCCCATTGGCCAATTGCAACTCTTAATACATGGAGTTGAAGGGAATTAGTTCAGTACAAAAAGAAACTGATAAAGTACGACAAGCAAGACTAGCATTAAACAATAAAATATTTACAAAGAACGGAATTATTTACTTACAAATCAAATACTAAGTAATGAAAGCTTTCTTCTTGTATACTGTCATGTAGCCGAACTGCAAAGAGAGAGAAAAAAATAAAGTCAGTTTTTTTTCCCTTGAAAATTCAAACTTTATTATATTCACCCTTAACATAGTCTCTGCTTGATCTCAAAACTACTTCCAACAATGCAAACATACAATTTCTATAAACTATATAAAGCTTGTCAATTTACATTTTATGATATTTGGAAAGGGTCAATGCCCTTACGAGTCAGCCATTTTTGGCATCTCTCTTCAAAGCAAATTTAACTGCCTCAATGACGTCATTGCAGTATCAGTTGCCAACAAATACGGCCAATTTCATTGCAATGTATATACAATTTTTCAAATGTAAACTGAGAAGTGCTTTTTCTTTTTGGAAAATTGGTTCTATTATGCACTATTGGTCATCCCAAAGCAATGTTCAGTCATGATCTTAAGTCCTCCTATTCCTAGTTTGATGAAGTGTAAAACAAGGTTCAAAATGGATAATCCATTCAGAATTGCTCAAGTGCACTATTTTTCAGTGATCTAAGCATATCCCAACACTTTAAAGTGCATCATCCCATCGATATCAACCAATATTGGTCAGTTCAATTGTATAGGGTTGTCCACGACCCCTTATATGTAACTGGTCAATATTGTGTGGGGGGCACCTTTTGTTGCTAAGAGGCTTTCAAAAATGTTACACAATTCATCATGCACATAATTTTAGGATTTAAGAACAAAGATATGTAACTTGAGAATTTAAAACCTGTCTCTATAATAATTACTCTAGACTTGCAACATATAATTGCTATTTCTGCAATTCATGTGAATTCTGGAAGACTTACAATTACAAAGAGATAAACCATATCAATTATAATTATCATAATTATACAAATCTTGGGTTTCTAAGCTAAAATACTGTATTTTCATCATTGTCATCATCATTCTAATAAGGCTTCAGTTTTCAACGTGCAGCCTAAAAATATTGCAACCTGTTTCTGATATTTTTTTGGAAGGAGGGGGAAAGGTAGTTTGGGGGTTTACATAACATTACAGAGGATGGAAGCACATTTGTAACGAAGTGTTACAAGGGGAAAGAGTAATAAAATAAATATTAAGGGGTATAGTATAATAATATTATAAAGGGGTATAGTATAAATATTGTTTTTAAAAATCGTATACACGATTCCAGATGCTCAAAATTGATGAAAATAAATACAGCAGATAACAAACAAAAGCCTGCAGAACATTTGAAAAAAAATAAAATTCATATTTTTGTAACGAATTTCTTTTCTTTTATTAATTATTTACTTTAATATAAAAAGAGTTCAACGAGCCAGATTCCATTAAGCCTACACCGTTTCCAAGACTTTCATTAAATATTAAAAAGATTTCAATGTCTTTCGGAGAGAAAAAAAACAACTCATCAACCTTTGAGCGACTTATCAAAAACATAGGCCTGCACCAAATAAATAAAAGATGAAAAATCCATGCAAGTCTCTTACTGAAAAACAAAATTAAGAAATAATAATAAAAATAATAATACAGTTAAGCAAAACTAATTAGAGTGAAAATCAATGTAGGCAAGCAACAAAAGCTAAAAAAATGAAGGAATGTGGAGCAAAAAAATAAACGACAAAAGCTGGTTCAAAAGCATTTCCCGGTTTTGATTGGCTGAACCTGAGTAGGCCTATACACCAAGTTAAATCCAAACTAAATAACGAAATAAACGTGGAATTGAGGTATTTTGGTAACATGCGGCGCATTTGTACGCAGTGTCCTAGAGTATAGGTAAGTGCAAGTGCAAAATCGATTTTTCCAGGGAGCGATTATCCTCACAGGGTGAGGAGGGTATTTCATTCGGTTAAAATTACATTCTCTGTAACTGGCTGATGACCTTTGACATTTAAGAAACAAAATGCTGAGCCAATTACAAGGGACACAAGAAGGATATTAGCAGAGAGAAGAAGAAAAAAAAAAGACAAATCTATGTTGTGATTGTGGATGTGCGAGTAGTGTTAGGAATGTAGGCCGAAACCAATTTTCACTATTAGCACTTGGCAACGGGTTATTATGGGTTGGCCAACAAATTCTGAAATTGTTCAGACATGAACTTATTAAATTAAGGGATGCTCCAATTGGTGCCTGAGTTTTAAGGGAAGAGTGAAAACAAAAGCACCGGCTGAAAAATAAATACGTTTGCACAGAATTAAACGGGGATACATTTTTCCATCGAAATGGATTCTGCCAATAAGTGCATATAGGGGCTGCAGCTGTTCCCAAACCGATGTTTCGTATTTCAAAAACAAACAAGTTTAGATAAATAGACAATATTGACACAAATGTATTCTTTTACGTGTATTGACTACTAAATTGTACGCGATTTAAAGGTGTCAAAGCAACGATATTCTACACAGGAAGAAGCAAGAGAAACAAACCGTCCAACAGCTCTGGATACAAGACTAAATGTTTACAAAACATTAAATTACCTTTGCCAGAACTGTCTATCCAATTTTGTTTAAAAATAAGGATTCAAAAATAAATACACTGATACAATTCAATGTAATCACGTACTACTTTGAATTCGAAGTGATAGTATGATGCTGAGGAAAGTTGGCAATCACTGCTAGCAGCAACGTTGTGCAGGGCAGCCTTCCAACCATGGAAATTTAGGAATTTCCATGAATTTTAAACTTTTCAAGCTCTTCTTCCTAAAACCCACTTCTTTCCCTTGGACTGGCCTATGGGGCAAAGGGGCGATTGCCCCCAGGGCCAACTGGGTTAAGGGGTCAACATTTCCCAGTTAATCTTAACTGTATTCATATGATATTGTAGAATCTACAAAATCGCATTTATGCAAAAGCAAGGGGGTAATTCTTTAAAACTCACATCTTTTTTTGGGGGGAAAATGCTTTAACATTACTGTATTTTTGGAAAAAAAATCCTATATTATTCATATATTTTGGGGGAAATAATTCTATAATATTACTAAACTTTAGGATAAAATGACTATCATACAGTTTTGCAAAATTATTAAAAAAAAAAAAACATGAAGGGGAAAAATGTCCTCCTATTTTGCGAACTCTACCCCTCTCCCCCCCCACTCTCTCGAATCAGGTTATATAAACTGGGGCCAGAACTGGTGCTCGCCCCTGGGGCCAACCACTAGCCAGTCCGGCCCTGCTTCTTTCAAAGTGGAACTTTCCCTTTGCCACAAAATCACCAAGACTTCACAAAATTCGTAAGAAGTTTCCCAGATACGTTAAATTGAATTGTATTCGCCATGTTAGGGGATGCTCCCAGAAAATAATTAACATTATTTTTAGGAAATATTCTTATCTAAATCGCCACTTAGCATTGCTCCAAATGGCATTACAATGATTTTAGGGAACAGACTGGGTATGGTTAAATACCTGCATTCGCCTAAAGTACATATAAAAACCTCACTGGTGTATTGACGAGTTAAAAGTAACATGGAGTTAATTTGAACCTGAATTTGGCTCGGGCTCTCGATCAAAGACTTTCCTTTTAAGGGCGTCAATTTGATAAAGACCCAGCCAAATGTAAAACGCCGAAGACATAACACGAGAAATCCTTCAAATGTATCTTTTTATAGCTGCTTGGCCGAATACCAAATATAGGAAAAAAAACAGCAAGGAAGAAAAATGCTCAAAAGTCAAGTGGCAATTTAAAAATCGAATAAAATTGGATTGGAAAAAAACGAAAACCACCGCAATTTAATCGTGAACATGGAGATATTTCTAAGCACACAACAAAGCCCAGCAACTAGGCCTATATACAGTTTCTAAAAATAATTAATTTCCACTTATTTCATATGAAAGTTTATATCTCAAGGCAATTGTCGAGAAGCTGACAGAAGTCACTTGATACAATTGCAAAATACATGATACACAAACGTGATCCACGCATGCGTGGGAAGATGTGCATTTTGGGAATACATGTAATTCACGAATCTGTGCAAAGCAACTCGGACATCAGCAAGGACTCGAGGAGAAATGACCAATAACCTATTGAAACTATTACCAAAACAAGAATATACTAATCAAGAAATGTATGACTTAAATATTAATAAACTTGTGCATGCTCAGAATTGAAATTAAAAAGTGATGCAAGCTTTCGTGTATTCAATTTCAGTGTATATATAACTGTTGCCAAAATCGTGCCAAAGTAATATTTCCAATGTTTGATTAGAAGCACAAGCATATCTGATATCAAATACCAACACATTGTACCTACAAAATACAACACGATGTTATAACATAAGCTCAATTATTTCATTTGTTGGTCAAATAAAAAAATTAGGATAAGTATCAGGTTATTTTATAATGCATACGTAATTATAGATACAGCACGCAATCGTATATTATGTCTAAAACTATACCACAAACTAAATAAATACAAATAAAATGTGCTATGAAAAAAAATGAACCGAAATATCAATGGAATTAGTTTTATTGTGGTATATAAATTTGTTTACGTTTATTTGTGAAAAAAAAATATAAATTCTATACAAGTTTATGTGAACCATAAAAGTATAGAGCTACAGTAATAAATGTTCAATTTAGGTTAAGGGTAAACCCAGCCTTTAAAATATTTTAGCTAATATGAGTGCACGATAGAACCTTAAGTGCATTATTCACTGTTCAACAAAAGACTGAACCGAAAAATACAGAAACCAATCACCACTATCCTACACATTGATTAGTTACTCCTGCATGGTTATATTGAATAACATGCTTTTGCAAACTAACTTATAGCTTCATGGTGCAGGCATAATTAATCGAAATCTGACTCTTGCACTGGCGTAACTAGGATTTACCAAAGGGGGGGGGGGAATTGACCCCCAAAACACCCCCCCCCCCTGGGTACGCCTATGAACTGTTGTATCTGATTGGTCCATCTGAATTATCAATGTAACGTTATCGTCCTCCATTGCTGGTTATGTTTCAGCAATTAATAATTATAACCGGACTAATTTTATGCTAATCTAATTTCCACTAACAATGGGTTAACTAACTAATGATTGAGGGTTTCCATTAATGTCATCATGCTGAATTTGACCATGCACCCTCCATCTCACCCCCATAGTCTCCCTTCTTAATTTCTACACATTATCCTATACCCTCATTTAGAAAAAAAAAGTAAAAAATACTATGCAAAAGTCCTATAAGTCATGTTTAAGTCTGACGTGGGGATCCTTCCTGATAGTGAGATTACTTCCCCCCTCCCCACCAAATGGCATAATGATATTCTGATCGTAGGGTACTGAATTGAATTGAATTGATGCAATTGGACTTAATACACGCCTTCTAAGTGAAAAAATTGTGAAAAGGGAAGTTCCTACTGGTCCAAATCTGGTCTGCTTTTGTAATATTCTATCCATAAATGGTATTTATGTGCTTCCGTACTCGCAATGGTGATGTTTTATTCCGGTCAGTCACCCGATACGATGAATTGCCAAAAATTTAACGTAAGCAAAGAGTAAAAATTAAACAGCCTTGGTTGCCCTGTTTGTGTCATGTTGGAGGCCTCTTCAGAATCTGGCATACTTTATTATAGGCTACAAAAGAGGGGCGAGCCATATTAGACATATTACAGTCGTGAAAAAGATAATTTTAGAACTTGTAAACCTTAATGCCCAGAAATACACATTTCCTATTGCAGATAACATTTGGCCCAAATGTTGAAAAACACACAACATCGTCGCATTTCAATGATCCGTTCAAGCATTGCCAAAAGGGTGAAGCTCATAACCTCCAAGAAAACACGTATGTAAACGTCAATAAACATTTGAAAATGTGCAATAAGATTTCTGTAGTTATAAATAATATCTTTCAGCCTGCCACAGTGTTTCTCGAGAGGCTGTGCAGGATATATTCAAGAGTGGCGAAAAGTACATGTTAACACATCACCACCAAAGTGTCCAATGTAAAGATCAAAACTGAACTGGTTAAAGAAAACCGAAACTCAGCTCAATTTAGAATTTCTTTAATTAAAAAACCTAACTAAAATAAATACCTGGAGTTCTTACATTGACATTGTATGTTCACCAATATAGTTAATTATAATTAAAAGAAGTGATGTCAATATCGGTCCATTGAGGTTAATTATTGTTGCCAATATTACATCATGTCATTGGGAGGGCCATGCTAAAAAAATATCAATATAAACAACATTACATGTATTGGCTTTACTGGCACACATATTTATAGCCCATGTTTGCAATTAATATGCTATATTGCTAATACTGGCAAAGGTCATATCGAAAATAGTGCAAGTTGCATGCTGGTATTAAGATATTTTCTCTAAGGACTAATTATCTGATAAACATTATACCATGCAAGGTATACAGTGACTTCCTGATGACGTCAGCTATGGTTCACCAGCTAAGAGTATAAGCACTGGTTATCACTTCAATTCAAATCAAATCAGTACTCTACAAGCAGCATAAACCAGATGCCATTTATTAAGGGGGTTATCCCACCATCAGGAGGAGACTCCCTCGTCAGTAGTGACTTAAAACATCGTTGTTAAACTGAATTCCTAACAATTTTAAACTGTTTTAGGAAGATTATTCCACTTATTTTAATTATAATTAATGAAGACTTGGCAGCAATTTTACGAATAAAAAAGTGTTATTCTATTTAGGATTTTTTATTTTTAAAATAACTCTAAATAAGAGCCGTACATTTCGTTTTGTTTTTGCATAAATTTTCTCAAAGCTTACAGCTTGTGACCTGCCCTTATGCATGGGATATCTATACATCATTTTTTGCTGCACCCTGCTTGTTTTTTGACATCTTTTTTAAAAAAGTCTATACTGCAGTTTACAAACACTGAAATAATAAAAAAAACCTGACCAAACTGAATGCTGCCAGGAATAAAAAAAGCAGACAAGTAGACAGACAGTTACAGTGCTGATCGATAATCGGACTAGTCCTACATTTAATAAGTATAGTTAAATTCCCCATTTTTTGATGTCTTGTTGTTTCTATTTTACTATATCATTCGCCTTGACCCAGAAAGTTTTGAGCATAATTTAATTTTCAAGAAAATAGCTATACATTCACCAACTTCTTCTGCAATAACACTCAATCTCTGTGAATAATGCCATCGATGAATTTCATTGGAAACTTAGTACATCGTTTACAAAGAAATTTCTGAGAAAAAAATACTAAAAATAAAAAATGTATCTATGGAACAAAACTTTGTCTATTAAAGAGTTAAACCATTGTGTAAATTGTGAATTAAAATCCTCATTGCAAAAATATAAACATTCAGGAAATTGTATTAGAGGGAAGATATTCTGCAACAATAAGATGGAACCTCGCCAACTATTTTGACAGAAAGCCACATCGGGAAGAATAATGGAGGCAAAGTTGTGCGAATCTCTCGGAAACAGGATGGATGATGATAATGGTTAAATGCATGCAGACAATCCGTGCGAAAACACGTCATTGATTAACACGACTTCAGTAAATACTGAGAACCACTTGCTATAAACATATATCACAATTATGAACAGACTGATAATTAAGCTATTATGCACATATCAAACTATATATTATCATAGTAAAAGGCTCCATGAATCCCACTTTCCCATTTGCCCTACAAATGGCACCCTTCTAAACACTCTCAAGAATCCATCAAGAAATCATAGGCTCAACGGAAACCACTTTAGCAGATGACCTTTGGTGGATTCCTGGGTTTTCGATGCCATACATGAAATGAAAGAATGAAAGGCTGACCGTGCTGATACGGTCATTGCTCCCCCCTCCTCCCAGAAACATTGTCAAACTTTGCAGGTTTGCAAGTCAACTTTGCAAGTTTCTATTGAAATGGAATTCCAAATGCGGCCAATTCTCGTTGAAAGCAGCTCACCAAGAGGCAGAAACTAACAAAACATGTGGGAAAATGCTCTCACCAGGTGCCAACACTTGCTATACACTCGAAGTCCATTACCATGAAATTACCAGGACTATCTCAAAAAGGTGCAAAGTGAATAGCCCAAAGTTGAAGAATAAATTCCAAATAGTGTATAGGACTTACTGATTACAATTTACTCGATCTGTATCCACAATTCCATTAATTTCATTCCATTAACATTCCATTAATTAATTTTCATCAACAAACTCATTCACATCGACGTTTTGATCATGATCTAGAACATTTAGATTTTTGGAATCAGTTGAGCACGAGGCTTGCACGTGCTATTTCTATAGATTCTTACTCAATTTTTCACGTGCAAGCCTCGTGCTCAACTGATTCCAAAAATAAATTCTAAATTTTTAATATAATCTGATCAAAGCATCGTTCTGAGTGGAGTATAAAATAAATGGCAAGGATTGCAATAACAAAATTGGATACAATGCACAGATCTTGGAATAAAAATATTTTGTCCAAGTAAATTAATCAAGTGTGAAGATAACTTAATGCACCTGAAGTGCAAATACCAATGCTGATATTGGCAATAGATCAATGATTTGAAGAAGAAAAAAAACTACAGGAAAGAAAATAACACCAACGTGCGCCAATTTTTCATTCAGTGCATATTTGATTCAACACGTCAAAAGCCAACTGTTAACTCGAAATTAATGCTATACAATACATCAAATTTGGTAGCAGCAACGCATCACTGCAACAGTGTCATCTGTTACATTTTCCCTTGCCAACTGTTTCCTGTCTACTGGGCTATCCGATTTCGTTACACGCTGTTTGGGCGCTTATGTAATTCATTGGGTCAGAGACTCCAGAGTAAATGAAACGCATATTATACAAATACAAAAAGGAAATGTCAGAATTATCGAAGGAAAGATTTAGGTTAAACATCCAATTGGCATGAAAATAAATGGTGACTTCCTATGCTTCAAACCCCAGACGTTCATTTGTGATTTGTTCGACCTTGTCGACATTTCTAACAGATGGGGAATAGGGCAAGTCGATCTCCACATGAGCATATACACAGAATAGTATACGCCCATTGGTTATTGAGTCACATTCAAAATTGTTGGGGAGAAAAGAGAAATGGAGGATTCCATTGAATTAATAATATTAATATTAATCGATCAAGCATGCAAGATTTATACATAAGCTATGCTATACTTTAGAATTAGTAGCAGGTGTCTTCGGCATTTCAGAAATCTTATGAGAAACTTGCTTTAAGGGGGCTGTCCACACTTTTTAGAGCATGCCTCTATGGGAATTTCCATGTTAAATTCGTTTTCTTCAAACTG
>JAQIXP010000117.1:0-35668 GCA_034700285.1 Proteroiulus fuscus | reverse complement strand
CAAACCGCAATGCTGTATCTTTTGTACTTTTGCCGTAATTAATTTTTAAAGTATGGGCATTCTTTTATGCTCACCCTATATAATAGGACAACATTGAAATGAGACTTAATATAGGGCTATATGATTTCAATAGGACATAATGGGACCCCATTGCTATGGGATTTATGTTAATAGGAATATATGAACCAATATTATTTTGCTATATGACTTCAATGGGACATACTAGGACCTGCATTGCAATGGAATTTATGTTTATGGAAAATATGGGACAAAGTCATTTTACTATATATGATTTCAATGGGACATAATGGAACCCCCATTGCAATGCATGGGATTTATGTTTATGGGACTATATATTGGGCAATTTAAGTCCTTTTATTATTTGACTCTAATGGGAAATAATAGGACTCCATTGGAATGGGATGTGTTTATAGGAACATACAATTTTATACCTAAATGCCACTATAGTTAATTTTATTTACAAAATTAATGCCATGCATTTAAATATCACTTTGTACAAAACTAAAATTTTCCTTTAGCAAATTAAAGCCTATATAAATTGCCAAAAAAGCGTTGTTGAACCATTTACAAAATGCTGTTCAATGGTAACATCCTCAGGGGTGAAAATCGTTTGAGGCGACCTCTATTTACTTTTTATAGCACATGCCTTTGAAATGTATTTGCACAGATTTCCCCACTATACACAGTTAATGGGCAAAAGCACCCTAGAGAACTGAATTCCTTGAGTTTCAGAAATACTTCAGACCCATTGCCTAACAATGCAAAAGGCAAAAAGCTCTCGAAAAACTGCTGTAAAATATTGTCTTAATATGTGTGTTGTAGGTGGTAAATGCTGTTATCACCGCTGCTAATGGAGGGAAATAGGGGGCAGAAGGGAACCATCTGTGAGTGTATTTAAGTTTTCGAAGAGAGGGTATATAACATCCCTTAGAATTCCAATGGAAAACTTTGCCAAGAATGTTGTATCTCAGTCGTTTTCAACATTTTACGATTCTTCAATATGTGCAAACTAAAAGATTTCAATAAAAGCCGACTAGGTTAGGAGAAATGCCATCAAAAGAAAAATAAACTGGATCCTAAATAACAAATTAAGGTATTATGGGTCCCTAAATCATGGTTGTTGATTTAATTAAGAACTGAAGTGTCCCTATTAAGGACGCCATTTTGTTTTTTATTTCGTTTATTGGCTCACATACCATTGAACTTTTTAATAAAATTTCAAGATGTGAATCATAAGCATTAAATTTAGTCCTAGGAAAGATTTAATATAAAACTATTTGAAATTCCCAAAAAAAGGCATATTTTACAGAAATTGCTTTCAAAAACTTTGATGAATTTTGTAGAGCTATGTTTGCAGAAAGTTATATGCATGACAAGGTTTCTACAGAACATTTAGGCACTAAAGATCTGCAGGTTCAATTCTTACAGAATTCTAATAACATTCAGAAAAAAACTTGATACTGTTATTATATATGCAGAATCTGTAGGGTTTCTGCAGAACTTTTCATAACTAAAATGTGCAAGCCTTCAAGAATTCTGATGAAATTTTTGCAAAAGATAACTTTGCACGTCTAAAGTGTAGACATCCTAAAGATTTCTGTAAAATTTGTAAGCCCTGAAAATCTGCAGGGTTCAAGTTTTCATTAAATTTGTAGAGCTATATGTTTGCATGCAGAAAGTAATATGTATGGCACTGTTAAAGGCAGGGTTTCTACAGAACGTTTAGGCACTAAATATCTTCATGTTTAATTCTTACAGAATTCTGGTAACATCCAGAAAATAAATTGATACTGTTATTATACAGAATCTGTAGGGTTTCTGCAGAACTTTTCATAACTAAACTGTGCAGGCCTTCAAGAATTCTGATGACATTTTTTGCAAAAGATAACTTTGCACGTCTAAAGTGTAGACATCCTAAAGATTTCTGCGAAATTTGTAAGCGCTGGAAATCTGCAGGGTTCAAGCTTTCAGGAAATTTGTAGAACTATGTTAGCAGAAAGTAATATGTGGCACTGTTAAAGGCAGGGTTTTTACAGAACGTTTAGGCACTAAATATCTTTATGTTTAATTCTTACAGAATTCTGGTAATTAAAATCCAGAAAATAAATTGATACTGTTATTATGCAGAATCTGTAGGGTTTCTGCAGAACTTTTATTCACTGAAATGTGCAGGTCTTTAAAAATCCTAATGAAACTTTTGCAAAAGTTAACTTGATAGTCTAAAGTGCAGAACTCCAAATGGTTTCTGCAAAAATTGTAGGCCCTGGAAATCTTCAGGATTTAAGCTTTCAATTGCTCTGAAGACATTTTACAGAAAGAATTTTGTCCATTTCAATATGCAGAATTCTGTATGGTTATACTAGACTCTTCGACACTAAAAAAATTTCATATTTAATTCTTTAACAATTCTTAAGACATGACATTCCGAGAAGTCCAATACTTTTATAGTGTACAAGTCTGCTGGATTTCTACAGAAATTCTAGACTACAAAAACTTGCAGGTTCAATTCTTCAAGAATTCTGAGGACATCTTGCATACAGTATATTGATACCTTAAGTGTGCAGATATTTAAGCAAAATTTTAAGCAATGAAAATTTGCAGGGTCAATACTCAGTATAGAAATTCTTCAGGACTTGTCAAAACTGAGTTTGCAAATACCATTGGGTTCTGTGACAAAGGTTACAGAAAGTCTAATAAAAAGTTAAGGCACTAGTCATTGGTCTAAATAAATTTCTTTAAACTGATTTCTCGAGCTGATTCAATGGCCATGAATTTTTTTATTGGTCACTTGAGTTTATAGGGTTCATTTTGATATTGTCAAAAATGATCAGTTACTTTGGCAACAATCTATGAATCTGAGACGTTATATATCCATTGGAAGGTGGACAGTTCCAACATACATGTATATTTTCAAAGAAGTTAATACAACTAAGGAAATGTTCTCTATTATATGACATGGGTCAGTAACTTTACAGATGTTGCAATATAATAAGAAGGAAATGCTGCTACAGACTGCGACATTTGTTTGCGCATGCGTGAAAATTACATTTCCTTACACACAAGTCTTACAATAAAAAATACGATTTTTCATCGTAATTTAGTTGGTTTTTTTTTTTTGTAAAAAAAACACCTTATTATTATAATTCAGAAATCCTACCTTTTCTAAAATACATTGATGGTACCTGTTTACCATATTATTACAATAATAACTGGCGCCATCTAGTAGTTACTTTTGTAAATCAAACCACTGAAGTGCTTTTCTATGGTTTCACTATTTTTCTATGTAATATATAGGTGTAAAGAATTCCTTAGATGGCTGATAAAAAGAAATGGTAGTAATCAACTTAATCAGTAGATGGCGCCACATATTTCTGTAAAAAAAATATGGCTACTTCCTGTGTAAAACATTTCCCACAAATTGAGCTCATTCAAAAAACTAAATTTCTTGGAAGTTCAATGACTGATCCTCCTAATTTTGTTTTTGTCTTTTTTGAGACTTTAGTTATGATCATCTAAACTACATTGAAAAAAAAATATTAGTTAAAAAGCCTTTTAAAGGTATTTAAATGCATTTATTTTCAGTGTGGATTAATTTTTTAATGGATTTCTACAAATCATTGCAAAAAGTATTTGCCTAAAAAGCTTTTTTTCTAATTATTTAAATTTATTATCCTTTAAGATGGATTTACTTTATTGATTTTACAAAATTGTGGTTTTTGATACAAAATTATTTATATATCAGAAAGTCAACTGCAATTCCTGTAGAATTATTTTGTGTCTTTGTAGAATTTATAGTCAATAAAAATCGGTATGAATAATTTTTCAAAAAATGTAGAAATAATATAAATTTATTTTGAACACCTAGTTTCCATCTACAGGTAAATGCAGTTTATATAATACCAAATCCTCTAAGTTTTAAAACAATTATATGGAAGCTGAAAATAAAGAGTTAACTCATGTGATAAACTTTCTGCAATAAATGTATTTCATTATTATATTTTTAAATTAATGTAAAAAAAATGTACATGACTATTCTTCAGAAAAAGCTAAGCTTCATCCCTATTTCTGTAATTCTGTAAAAAAAATAAGCAGCAGAAAGACTTTAATTTTTACATGGATTCTTTCATTAACTGTGCATGGCAAAGTTCTGTATTTGCCACAAGAGGGCAAAATTACCATGCCCAATTTATGGTCAGTTTGACTTCAAAAAATTGGTCAATTAGGCAAGCCAATGAACACAAGCTAAATCAGATTTAAAAAATGCTAAATTTTCCAGCTCATTGTTGTTGTTTTTTTTTTTTTAATAAACAAGTACCGATATAGATCTTGTTTTAGCTGTGTTAGTAATAAATAATGACAAGCTGCCTAAATCTGTTACCTACATACAGTTGACTTTTTTGATAAACTTTCGAGCAATGAACCAATGCTATTAAAACCTGATGTGGGGAAAAAGAACTACAATTGACTCTAGGCAAAAAAACCAAAAAATGGCGGCCATATTGTATGAACCCAGCTTGAAATATAGGCAATTATTGTCGCACTGTAACATTTGTCATTTCCTGGTCTACAATCTGCAGCAACAACATTTTAAAGGTCCCATATTATATTGTATCGAATCATTTATCTTTTATAGCGAGGAAAAAAAATCCTTTATACACAAGAGGTCCTATTGCATTCTGAGCAAAAAAATTTATATACTTATTCTGTCCCATAACAATGCACCCATCCATGCTATTGAAGTTCACTTGGGCAAAAAAAACTGGAGTAGAAAAAAATCTGATCATTTTTCATTTGGAAAAAGATTACGACTTTTATACGAAAGCCCTTTTTGGGGGATAAAAAGTGTCCAAAGTAAATATATCGATTACTGTCATTGCAGCTATTCTATCAAATAAATAGATATTCCTTTGATCCGGGATAAAACCATGCACAGGTCAGGCTAGTACATGAAAGGTATTGTTCAGCAAACTGTAAATGCTATTAAATTAAGTTTGGAGAATTACATGAAATGTCACTACAATATTCCTAACTTTCTCTGACCGAATTCAAATTGTTATATTCTATAACGAAGTAGTAACTATTGAGATAACTATATATTTCCAATATTTGAAACTAGTCAATAAAAAGAAACTCATTAACGTCCATGCAATTTGTGCTGGATGTTTTGGATTACAACCAAAGTTTTTTAACTGCCTAAGTAATTTCTATTGCATTTTTATGGGGGAAAAAGGTATAATTTGGGAATAAACAATATTAAAAGGCTTAATTAAGTTTGGTGAACAGATGAAACCATACATTAATGTTATACGGAATGTGCTAATTTTTGTTAAATAATTAAAATAGTAAATTAATTAAGTATCGTAATTTGAGAAATAAAAGGTTTTATTAAACTGCACATTCGCTAGTTTGTCTTTGATTAAGTTTGCAGAAAAGCGATGAATAAATAAAGTTAAAAGTATAACGAATGTGCATATCTATTATAATAGTTTAATCCATTGAATAAAGTGAATGCAAGAAAAAGTAGTGAATGTGCCTATTGTTATAAAAATCCAGGTCACAATAATTTTTAAAAAATAAACTAACGAATGGTAGGCCCTACTATTCGCTACTTCTAACTTTTAGGGATGATACATTGTTGGATATTCGCTTCTCTTCACTTCTGTAACTTTAACAATTATTGGTTAAAGTAATTTCTGTAACTTTAACAATTATTGGTTAAAGTAATTTCTGTAACTTTAGGTGAAGTAGAAACATTTCCATGATCACAACTGTTCACTTATTTCATTTTTAAAAAAAAATTGGCTCGTTCGCTACTTCTGAATTAAGCCATCGATATAGTTCTATCTAGAAGTTCTAAAGACCATTTTAAAAATCGGTTTAAATGCCAAGATTTAAGTAAACGTGATAAAAATGCATTGAGTAGCATTATAATGTGAAGTAAATTTGCTCAATACCAATGCAATTCAACTTCTAAAATCAACAGTAAAAACTTGACTAAGGTTTTAAAACATAAATACAAAAACAAAATGGCTTCCTTGACCTACAAGAATCCTCTTGAAAAAATATTTCTCATAAATGTCAAATTCTTATCATTGAATTCAGCTGACTTTTTACATGAAAAACAACACAGTTTCCTGCTACAGTCTACATGTAATAATTATTGCCACTGGGTTTCCAGCAGGTTTAAGGTTCTTGTTATTCACCATAGTTGACATAAACACATCTTATACATTGTTTCTCCTTGCAAAATAAAAAACATATACATCATCCAGTTGCAATGTGTGAATAAAGAAAGACCTTACAATTGAAACTAGAAGAACAAGAAGTATAAGAATAAAGGCTTCAGGGTAGAATATTTTTTTTCACAGAAATCATAAAGAAATCTTTTCTATACTTTCTCTCCTTTTTGCTTTCTTGCATCTTTTTTTTGGGATTTCTTTTATCCAAACCAGGCTACTAGACTGCTTTTTCTTCTAGAAACTAGTAGAGCAGACATTGGGGAACCATCTTTTATTCCAATGTATACAATGTTGCTATATTGCAGATATATTTAGGATACGCATGTGACCTTCTCAACTGCCAATAATGACCTCATGCAGGGTTAAATATAGCAGGTTTCGTTACTTCCTGGACTATCCAAAAAAAACCATGTAAATCACCTTTAAAAAAGTTAATTTAGTGAATGGGTAGGATATATCCAATGATGTTACATTTGTCCAAAACATTAGTCCATATAATGATATGCAGATTACTTTCAATAAATGTGTTTGTAAAATCAGTCTGAAATTTTGAATAGTTTAGACCAACAATATATTTGTTTTGTTTTGTTATTTCGATTGTACAGTTTTTAAATTTATCATTTCTGGATTAGGGTATGGATGAACTGCAATTTTTAATAAGACACCCCTTCTTTATATTATTATTAATCTTAATTTTAAGATTCATATTTGTCACAAATTGGGACAGTCCCTTTAACGGATATACTAGTTAACCCATACTTAAATATTTCTCAAGAATAAGTCACCCCTATACTATTATTTACAAAATAAAAAAATCACGCATGCTGTGTCCTTATGGTTCCCCCGAAATTCCCTATTGGGGTCAAAATACACCGCTATATTTGCAGCACCATGCCGGGTTTAAGTGTGATATTATCAGATCTGACCATCAAGGTTTCTTTTTACTATTCTTTTCCTTTGCAATTTTATGTGCAAATCATATGATCAAGTAAAGGTATCGTTATATAGGTGTCGCTTACGTGTTGTTCACCCTAATAAATCGACTTATTATACACTTTTTGGGGGGTTGTGGGCTATTCATGCCAAAAGATCAAAGATAGGAAATCAACCAGTCAGTCAGTACAGTCAGTACAGATCATGTAATGGCAGAAATGAAAAGAAACCAATACTTGAAAAAGTGCAAAGGGGGAAAGTTAAAAGAGAGCAAAAGAGACACACTTTGGCAGCTGGAGAATGCCAAAGATGGCGAGTTGCAAAGGTCAACACAGGTTAACCACTATTATACCTAAAAGTACAGGCTTTTCCAACCAGTCCATACTTAAAACAAGAACAGATTTTTAAAATGAAAACCTTGTTTTCTAACTGGAATACTGCCTTCTTTTATGACAGAAATCAGACTAGATAGCTCATTTGGTTTATCATTTTCAAAAATTTAGCAAATTAAAATAATTAATAGAAATTTTGCTAATTTTTGCCTGGGAAGAAGTGTAATTCTTTCTGTAAATTTTGAGAAATAATCGGAAGTCTGTATGTCAGTTTTCTCTTACAAAAGTCACAAATTTAGTTTACTTATTTTACTATGCATGTTCCTATATACACCCAACAATTTTTACAGAATGTCCCGAATAACATTGCAAAGTTACAATATAAATAAAATATTTATAAAATATGTTTAAGGGGGAAAGTCCCACTTTGAAAGAAGTGGGTTGCAGGAAGAACAGCATAAAAATTCAGGAAAGGCATGAAAATTGCAATTTGATTTCAGCCTACCAAACATTAAATAAAATGTCCTGAATACATGGATTTGGTTAAAAATGCAAAACACAAATAGGCACCATTTTACCCACAGTATGTAGTGCCCTCTACTGGATAAAGTGGATCAGCTCTCATGGAACATGTACATATGCATGTACTAGAAGGAGCCACCAACTTTCATTGTCTGCTGAAATTTTTTGGAAAAATGGCGCCTAAATTGTGTTTGGCAAACGTGATTTCTTCAATATGGAAACTTTGCTGCATTTATTATTGTCACTGCCATTCAAATCTTGGGAGTGTGTTCAACTTAAATATCACTGGTACAAAGTGGAACTTTCCCCTTTAACTGTGCATCTATATATAATGCAAAATAAATTTTATAAAGCCTTTTTAAAAAAAATAAGACTTCTCAATTGATCCATCATCATTGGTCAATTTTCATTTGGTCAATTTGGTCAACACAGATCAATTCTTGAACATTGCAAAATATATTCCTAAATCAATTCCGAGAGCCATATTTTAAAATGTATTACATTTGCATTATAGGGTGAGCTACAGAAAACTTCTTAAGGCTACTCAAAAATCGGTTGCTCCTTGACCCCCAACTCAGAAAAAATTTCCATCACGAGGTACTTGCAAATCCACGCCTCTAGTGACCGCCAGCTCACTTACTAAATGTTTTTTTATTGCATTTGCACATTTTGGCAACAGCCTGGATAGGCATCAAAGTGTCCAATGCTATGGCTTTCCATCAACAACTTCATTCCCCCTGAAAACATTTTAGCTGATGTGATAATTGCGTGTGCATTTGACATGCGGAAATGTCAAGAATAGCAATAGGTCCCCATCATCTGCCCTCTAGATGATGTTCAGGAATGTGCATATGCTCCATTACCTTTACTGATAATGCATTTCAGCTTAAAAGTAGAAAGAGAAATTTCAAGAACTCTCACATGAGAGTGCCACTACTAGCCACACACCCAAATAAATCAACAATAATGCTGACATACCGACTATAATCACAAAATGGACAGCAAAATCCATGAACTCAAAATTCCCTAACTATAGTTAGACTAACCTTAAAGTAAATGTTCATCCCAAACCAAACCTTTTTGTTGAAATCTTTAGGCAAAATGAAATGGTGTTTTGCAGTTAAATTATTGATAATTAACTACATATTTATTCAGTCATAAGTATAAATTTTGTACGTTCACGAGATATAAGATGCTTGTAATTTGGTATATTTGACCATGACGTCATGCACCATAGAATACGCCTAATAATGCAGTGTATAAGTGTAAAATATCCTCATATCATAATCAAGGCTTCAAAGGCAATGATTATACTATACTGAAACCAAGCAAAAGAATGGCATAAATATCCCTATACTGGTGATGATTTAAACTATACATAAACAAACCCTTTGTTTGCCTTCTCACCAAGTTTGCCTTCAAGGGTATCCATGCACAATTGTAATTATAATGGTTAGTGCTTACTGCCATTTTTTGAATCAGGGACTACTTTCTCATAGAATGTGTGTAGTGTAATGAATTTTAATTGCTCTCAATAGATGGCATTGATACCCGCCTATCCTTTGCTTGATTTCACTATAACAATAATGTTTATAATTAAAACATTAGTATTTTGGATTAACTTTTACTTACAAAAACAAAGCGAAATTCGAAAATTTATTTAACTTATTCCCATGTCAAATCCCACTGACCAAGGGCCAGTTGCACCAACAACATTTAAACCTTAACTCTGGGTTATTATGGTCATGTGAATGAA
Organism: Proteroiulus fuscus; assembly: GCA_034700285.1. Taxonomy (NCBI): domain Eukaryota; kingdom Metazoa; phylum Arthropoda; class Diplopoda; order Julida; family Blaniulidae; genus Proteroiulus; species Proteroiulus fuscus. The sequence continues at coordinate 25,865 of JAQIXP010000117.1, read as the reverse complement.
TCAGAACAATGAAAATTCTAAAATGTTAAGTAAGATAAACCTATAAGATTAACATTGGGTTAATGTTAAAACTTCACACTTGTTAGTGCAACTGGTCCGAAGGCATTGCATGGCTACAGGTTAACCTAAAGTTTGCTAACCCAGTGTCAAAATCCCAAAAGAACAAAATTAATATTTTAATTCCCTTTTTTAAAATAAAAAACTCTAAAAAAACCAATATCACTTAAGTACTAGTTTTCCAACAAACAAATTTCACGAGTATTAATATCTCAAATGTTACTTTAGTGATTTGATGTTGTTTTGACAATCACCAAGCCTCCATTAGCCAGTAATTCTCTTTAGTGCAAATTTTAGTGTTGTGAATCCAAACAGAAAACTTAAGGTAAACAATAAACCTACTAAAAATGAAGAAATTGATCATTGCAATTTTGGCAAATGTAGGGTACGGACCGAGTTACTTTCTATCATAACGCAAATCTGTCATATAGGAAACAAAAAATACTCTAAAATCCATTTTTCACTGGTCGTCAAAGATTAAATTCGCATATAAGACTAAAAATAGATATACCCAGAAAAAAAGAGCAGAGAAAAAAAAGCGGAAAAAAATCCCCCATATTCATATCCACATGATTTATAGTTATGGGGGAAACTATTTTCCGATGACGGGGGACACATTGCAATCCCAGGGCCCTCGACAGCAACCCATCATACTGTATGTATACACACTCAAGGTTTTTCATTTAAAAACCATTCCTTATGCCCACCCAACATTTCTTGTTTTATACACCTTCTTAAACGGAGAGAAAAAAAACTTATTCATAAATCATGTTTCAATAGGCTTACATCAGTGCAGGGCGAAATAATGATCGATGTATTAGATCAAAGACACATTGAAGTATACATATTTAAAAAAAATGCACAGATTTAATTGCCTCACTTCTAACATTCAAATACTCATTAGAGGAATGCAATTAGAAACATTAATTGAGTGCATTTGTATTGGAAATAGCCTGAAACATGCCTTGCAGGTCCTATATAGTTAGCTAAAAATATATTTCTGTTCAGTCAAGGTGCCTTTACAATTCGCTTATTATGACAGTTAATTATGTGAGGACTATGTCCTGTTCAACACAAAAGTAACCTGCATGAAAATTCAAAAGAGCCAATCACAAAGTAAGAGGTTGGGTTTGATTTGGTTCATCAGAGCAATGATGTCATTCTACATGCAAATGTTAAATATATTTTTAAAAAGGATTCATAATGAATTCCAAAATTTGGCTGACTTCACATGACTCAAAACATAGTTTTCCCTGACTTTTCCTGACCTGAACAATTATTTTTCTGGACTTTATAAAGCTTCATACATAAACAACTGGCAATTATTTTGCAGAATTAACACTATAGATTACAACTAAATATAGCAATTTAAAAAAAAAATGAATTTAAATATTTTGAGAAAATTGCAAATGTAAGCTACTAAAAAACATTGAAATTATTAATTAGTTAATGAAATTTCCCTGACTTTCTTGGCTATAGTTTTTAGATTTTTCCTGACATTAGCTGATCAAATCTATCTTTTATGAATATACAGACCAGTATGAGACCTGTTACATATATAAAAATTGAGACAATTACTGTTTTTAAGATATGTATTTTTAAAAAAAATTGTATTTGGCAACGTATTTTTCAAAAAATCATTTGACAAATATTTGGAATAACAAATTTTAAAATAATTGGCAAAAACATTTTTGGTAAAATATTTACAAAAAAATCTGTTAAAATATTTGACAAAAAAACTTTGAAAATATATTTAGTAAAAAAAGATATTTTTATAAAATATTTGCCGAAAATTTTGCAAAATAATTGCCACAAAAATTTAGCTTTGCTCAATATTAGAAGGTACCAATGTGAAATAATCTTGATGAGTATATGATATTTAAGTAGAATACTGTTGACTAGTTACTTTCCAGTTCACTCTTTTGTAGAAAGAGGTTTATCTCTGTACATTTCATTACAAACCAAAACATTTTGCCTATTAAGTATATACAAAGAAAAGCTTTTTCAGCAATCTTCACTCGATTTCACTGTATGAGACTGAACATGCACAAGCTATATAAAACTATAAATTTCTCAGCTTGATGGTTTCACCTGAAAGTGTTAACAACTTGACAACCCCATACTGACAAACCCTTTTTAAACTACTTAACAGTGTGAAAATGCAACCTCAAAATAGTGTTTTAATTCTCGTTTCTTTAAGAGAATGATAATGCCAATCACAGCAGCAGGAGACGAGGTTATCTTTGGCATGCATTTGCCACTAAGAAAATTAAGCTTTTGGGTATTTAAGAAAACAAGTTTCAGCTTTCAAAAAGTATAACATGCCTTTATACATGCTTGACCATATTTATAAAGGGAAAGCCTCACCTTTTTAAAAGTTATTTTGAAAATAATGACAAAAAATAGAAGAGTATGGCATATAAATTAATATCATCATCAGGCTTACCATAATATTGAAATCATAACTTTTCTAAAATACATGGATGGGGCCATTTTACTAAAGTATTACAAACATGACTGGCGCCATCTAGTAGTACCTTTTGTCGCCTGACTCATTAGATGTAAGTCGATTTTGCGCAAAATTTCTGAATGAAATTCAATCCACCAAATCCATTTTAATAGGTGCATTTTGGCGATATGACCGTGTAACCATTTGGCAACATGGTCTAAAGTTGATGCGTTTTTGCGGCAGCCACTGTCGTTTTGGTGTGCAGGATCACAATGCAAGGTAACACAAATAGTTATCCACTTGTGATCTTCCTATAGGTTGAGTAGCCTACTAAATGAGATCACAGAAAAACCGATGCATTTAAGAACTACTTGTGAACTGGATCACCACAGTGCAGATCAGTGAGATCACAATGCCAAACTATGCCTATTAATATGACCCGGTTCAAGCAGATTTTTAACCAGATACTGTGGCTCAGCGCTTGTATACTGGCTGATTTCCGTGGCTCTAAGATTTTTGTTGAAGGGAATCAGTTTTGGTGTGCAGGATCACAGTGCAAGGTAACACAAATGGTTATCCACTTGTGATGATCTGCCTAAATAAGTAGAGTAGCCTACTAAATGAGATCACAGAAAAACAGATGCAATTAAGAACTACTTGTGAACTGGATCACCACAGTGCAGATCAGTGAGATCACAATGCCAAACTATGCCTATTAATATGACCAGGTTCAAGCAGATTTTTAACCAGATACTGTGCCTAAGCTCTTGTATATATAGGCCCCCTACTGGCTGATTTCCGTGGCTCTAAGATTTTTGTTGAAGGGAATCAGACCTGAGTTCTGGATCATACAAGATCTACCACATTTGCATATTTTCTGTATCTGGTTACAACAAGATATTTTTTTCTGTAAGCACATACAGTTCACTAATTACAAAAAAAAATTTGTATTCAATATATCTACTTAAGCAAGACTAAAAAAAATGTCTTTTATAAGAGCTGGATTCAGTACAGCTGAATAGGAGCCATTATGCATTATACATAAAAATGCATTTGTGCCTAAGGAGCTTTTTTCGGAAACAAAAATTCAAAATCTATAGGATCCAACCTACACAATTCTAACTTTTGATAAGTATATTGAGACAAAAAAAATTGAATAGGCATAAAATACAATGAGAACCCTTTTGCTTGAAAAGCATTCAAAATGGAGGGTTTCTGCAAACATAATGCATGCATATAGAGCTTATTGATAGAAAAGATTTTATGAAATGTTACAAGGCAGCCTTGAGCCTTCTTCAAAAGTCCTTCACGGTCCGGCACTTTTGATGATATCAGCGTTTAATATCGATGGCAAATACAATATGGCACATAATGCAAAGCTTTTTTTTTTTGCAAAGTTTTGTGCTCAAAATAAAAGCAGCTCAAAAACATGTATTGACTTTCCAGGTCTAAAAAATTTGCTCTCAAAAATGAAAATTGCCTTCAATTTGAAAGTATTGTATTGCTTGTTTGCATTACTACAGCCTACCTCCACCTAAAAGGAAGGCAATTCGTACATTAAAAAACAGGTTTTCAAATGAAAAACTTGCTTTCTTTTAAGTGGAAACCAAATTTGAAAATTTTCCAGATATTGCTAGTTTTTCATTATTTAATTGATAGTTGGATTAATGAAAGTAAAATCACTGTAGATTACTGTCATCTAAAAGAAGACTGTTTTCCTTTGAAAAACCGGATTTTAAAATGAAATCTTGTTGCTTTAAAGTGCAGGCAGATCACAGATTCTTAAAAACGATAGAAGGAAAGTGAAGCCGATGATTCCAATGATTAACCTTTCTTCCATTACTAACAGATGGCGCTAAACTTTGAGATTTTACCAATCATACATTCCTCAGAGCAGGCAATATGGCGCTGCCCATATTTTCAATAAAAAAATTTTTTTTCTCATTACTGATAATTTTAATTACAATATTATTATTTTAATTATAAGTTTTGTTCTAACGCATAGCAAAAAGCACTTGTCATGAAATGAGACCTGGAGACTTCCACTTTTAAAAACAGTAGCCTATTCAATAGGAAGACCTGCATTCTTTTAAAGGGACAGTCCCACTTTGACCCAATTATAAATAAAATTTCAATTCCTATGCTCTTCTTGTTTTTTTCTTCTCTTTCTTGCAAAAAATGCTTGAGGTAAGGTGGGACTGTCCCTTTAAGACGAGGCAGACTAAAGATTAAAAGCTATCCTATAAAGTTCTTCATGTTTGGATTAATTTGCATTTCATAACTAAAAGAAGGCAATTTTCCAAATTAAAAAACCAGTTTTCATTGGGAAATATTGCCTTCTTTTAAGTGGAGGCAGATTACATCTTTTCCGAAGTCTTCCAGGCAATTTTTCGTATTGCTAGACATATGAGATGATAACAAACAATCTCAGTCTCTAAGAGTGCAGTGGGTTTCTTACAAAATTGTAATATTAATAAATGTTATATTGCCTACAGCTGCAATATATATATTCCCAATGCAATTTCTACATAGATTTTTGCCTGAATGTCCAGAGAAGAGGAAAATGTACAGTGGCTAAGTGAAGCACAAACAATGTCGTATCAATCCATTAGGGAATGGCTGTCAGGGTTGATCGATTAGGAAGCTCTCAACAATTTCCTACATTTTTAGTTTTGGCTTCTCCAATTGCTATCAATGTAATGGGCTCTATTGACAAGACACTTGTATACGTAATGTGCCATGTGGATTTACCATTCATTCAACATGATTTTTTTAATTCACAGTATTCATCATGGGGGACAGGAAAAACTTCTTTTTTTAAAAAAAATAATACTAGTACTATTTTGAAAGTCCAAATTGAAAATTTGTTTTTACTATGAGTCAAAAATATGAAATAGTATTCTCCAGAGTAATCTTAAAAAAAAAGTTCATAATTTTCATTTTGGGAATGAAAAACCTTTTTTTTTTTGGTTTAAAATAAGTGATAATTAAATATTATTATATATAGGCCTACTACAAATTGAAAAGCTGAAATATTATTCCCCAGAGAGATTTTTTTGATAATGCTCATATTTACTTCATGGGGGATACCATATCCCAAACTAAAAAAAATTCTATATTTTATTTTGTAATCAAGAGACCATTTCCCCCAAAATATATATTTGTCAAAATACTTTTCGAAATTATAGATATTATATAAAATTTAATAAAATAAATTGTTTCAGAATTTTACGATTGTAACAGAATTTATTAAGAGATGATATATCCTTTTCAATAATAACCCATTGAAAATTTGGGGGAAACTAGCAAATTATTAAAGGAGTCATTGTGGCCTTTTTGGTTAGGCATTTGTCTCATTTATAAGGTGAATTCAACTTTCTTTAAAAGTGAAATTGAGCCAAACTTTAATTTGTGATGCATCAAATTCTTATGAAATTTATAGTATTATGGTATAAAACGAAAACTATCAATAAAATATAGGAGAATTTGTCAAAATATATATAAAACACTATTGAAAATGCAGGACAACTGGGGCCCCCTGCAGTAAGAATAACATTTTAGTTTTAAAAATTGTAATAATAATATTTTTTAAACAGAAATTTAGAAATATTCCAAATAATCTCAAAAACATATACGAAACTGCCAATAGTCAACATTTTTTACATTAACATTACTAAGTTTGTTATTTACGAAACCATTTGATGTTATCAATAGAACTGCTCAGCTTTATTGTAGTTTAAGCCTTTAATCCTCTTGTATACACAATCTTTTTTTCCAAAATACATATTAGCCAAAGGTTATATAAACTCAGTAGAATAAAAGAGAATGTATTAGGAGTAGAAAATGCATTAATAATTAAATGGAATCTCTTTTACTTTAGAAAAGAAAAAAAGTGCATTGAGTATTATACTAGAATATAGGTATATGCATCAGTAGTATACTGGCATAAGAAATAAGAATTTTAATTAAATAGAAAAGTTAAAAATTAGACGAGAAGATCAACATACTTTCTAATAATAATAAATTAGTTAGCTATATGTGAGCTAAGAACGCAAGATTTCGTTTCTGAATCCATTTTCATTCTCCTCATGGAATATTAAAAACTGTATTCAAGGTCATTTCGATGGCTTAATTCAGAAGTAGCGAATGACTTAATTTGTCAATAATGAGACAAGTGAACCATCGTGATCCTGAAAATGTCCCTAATTAACCTAAAGTTACAGAAATTAATTTAACCAATAATTGTTAAAGGTATAACATACAGAATTAAGGGAAGAGAAGCGAATATCCAACAAGTTATCATCCTTAAAAGTTACAAGTAGGGTACCATTCGTTAGTTTACCTTATAAAAATTGTTCAAGACATGGATTTTTATAACAATACAAGTAGCGAACATGACAATATTCGCTATAATTTCTTTTTGCATTCACTTTATTCAATATAGTAAAACTAATAGAAAACTAATAGATGTGCACATGTGCTACACTACACTTTATTTATTTAGCTTTCTTGCAAACTTAAACAAATTTAAGTCAATCCAATAAATTGCATTTTTTAACCTTTTATTTCTCAAATTACTTAATTAATTTACTAATTTAATTATTTAACAAAAATTAACACATTCACTATATAAAATAAAATATATTATTTCATATGTTCACCATTTTAACATTGTTTATTTCTAAGTTATACATTTTTTCCATAAAAACGCTATTATCTCAAAAGCAACTTTTGGCTTATTCACTACTTCTGAATTACGCCATCGATTTCACCTTGAATTGTACGATAAAGTATTGTATTTCAGAAATTGACATTATTTTGCCTCCTAAAATCTCTTCTTGATATAAAAAATATTATGAGCATTTTTCCAATTGTAATAACTTTCTTTAAGGATCCATTCGATGGGCATTGTGTCCTAAATTAGCTCTAAGTATATGATATGGATTTATTACAGTTTATGTATCTATAAGCATACTTTTCTATTATGGCCAATAGAGAGATGAATGGCTTAAAGGTCTAACATCCAAATGCACTATTTCAGCAGCCATTACATCATAGGAAGCAGTTTTTGCTCTTTTCCTAGATGACAAATATTGACGCAAGGCAGTAATTGGTAATCCCTGTCATAGGACTTGTGGTGTTTGTCTTATATATTGATAGGCCTACTTACTGTGCACAAACATACCATGGCACAAATGATCGAAGCGTTTATCATCAATATATCTGAACAAATTCACTGTACAATTGCTGCTGGCAAGTAATATAGGGGTTGTTCTTCAAACATTCATGTATTCTCACATACAAATTATACCATGCAAAGTGTACATTCAACCAGTCGTATATATTTTATAACATGACTGAAAACACCTGTCAGTGTATACACGCCATGTGACCAAATGTGATTCGTGACCATTTATGCCATTAAAAAAATAAACAAAACTCACTAAAATTCTCATTATTATCTGGCAGGCAAACTATGCCTAATTCGTGTATACTTTCATAGACAGAAAAGTGGCTGCTGCATTTTTTATCATTATTAACTTCCAATTATGTTAGCACCTCTTTTTCAAAATGACAAGCACTTGATAACACTTTACAAGAAAGCGATATAATGCCACTTATGTTGTGTAATTAGCACCCGAAAATGGATCAATTTGTCATAATCGGGATCAATGACCTAGCCCAAATGCATCAGTCATGTCAAGCTATTTTTAAAATACTAATTTGCTAAAATGAACCTAAAAATGCACTTACTGATTCAGGAAAAAAATTCTTAAAAATCAAAACCAAGGTATCTGGATTCTTACCTGGAAAGAAAAAAATAAATATATTAGATAAATATCAATGGAAATAAGCAGACATGCAAATATAAAATAAAACATTAAATCTTAACATATTTATTTTTGACTGCAAAGTTTTAGTACAACTTAACTTTTTCCTGGTAGCATGCCTATACTTAGAGTAAAGAAATATATCGAAAAAGTCACTAATACTTTCACTAAAAACTGGTATATTAATAAGTCATATTTTAAAGTAATTTTGGTAGTTTAAAAATTTATTTTTGTATTCTGTAAAGATTTATAACAGAAAATTATCAGTAAGTCATCAATATTAATACTTTATCCTTCACAAATAGACGAGCACCTGGTATGTTTCATTAAATAATTTTTATAAACTAATCATTCTCATGCAGGGACCACATTTTGTTTTTAAATTTACACCCTATTCAACGAAAAAGTGAACTGGAGAATGTTTTATGCTGAATGAAATGTATAATAATATTTAATAAATAAAGAATTTTCAAGTTACTTGACTTGCAGTAAGTTATTCTTCTTCATGTAAAATAAGAAACTTTTACATAAATATACAAACAAGGAAAAATCTCAAATTTATATAACTTCCCAGAAAGAATAATTTTCATATTTTATAATAATCTTGCTTTGTCTAATAACTCTTTTTATATTTATTTTCAGGTAAGCCATATGTATCCTCTCTATAATTTTATTGAAAATCACAAGTGCACTTTCTATTGAGTAAGTAGTAACCATAAGTATATTTTTAACAGTATTAATAATATTAAAAAACGTGTTAATATAGCATGTAATTCTGATATTGTAAGACACCCATATTGATAAAGATCTTATAGAATTTCTGCAGAAGAAACTGTCAAATTTGACTGAACTAATGTTATTTGCCCAAACATGACTGTTTTTCCTAAGTACAAGAAGAATATATAATCTGCATCCATAACACTCTAAACCTCACTTTTTTTGACAGAACTTTTGTCCCATAAAATCCTCTCCTAATTCCCCAATTGACATAAAATCTTCAAAGGAGTCCGTGTACAAACTGAGTAAATGTTCCCAATAGCATATACCTAATTTTGTCACCATGTTGTAAATAATAGTCCATATTCATAAATCAAAACGTTTATAAATAATCGTTACCTTGCTTAAAGACAGAAACTGAAACTCAACTTATAGCCAAATAGATGATCCTCTGAATTGCAACAGAGATAAACTGCATAAAAAAGTAACGGTTGCTTGCTTTGAAGAAAAAGACAGAAAAGGTTTCAACATCCCAAAGGGAATGCCTTGAGCAGTTGAAAAAGTCACCAAGACCCATATATAGCATTTGCCAACAAAACAACAAACAAAACATTCATTTTGTTTAGACATCCAAGGAGTCTGTCCAACCACAAAAAAATCAAGCAAGAAACTACATCTTGTCACTCCAATTTAGGGCAACATCAAACGACAACAAAACAGTCTACATGTATAACCATTAATTCATTTCAAGAAGTAGTTTCCAAGAAGCCACCAGAAATCAATGCCGAATAAACCACGAGTGTAATTACATAGATTGATTTTAGAAAAATTTCCAAAATAGCTACAATGCATTAGGCAAAATTCAGTATAGTTTCTAGTTTTATTTCTAAAAATTAAAAGAAATAGTTTTCATTTGTATACTTTATAGGAAGATGTTCATGTGAATTAGCAAGATTGCAATTACAGAGATGGATTTTAGAAAAAATTGCCAAATTCAATGCATTCATTTAGACTTGTTGCTTTGAATTAGAAAAAAAATTTACTTTCTGCTTTATTTTTTAAAAAAACCCTCAGAAATATTTGTGATTTTTATTTTGACATGATTAAGTATAGTGGCCATGATTGTAATAACAGAGATTAATTTTGAAAAAGTTATACAAATCATGTCAATTATTCAACAATTAAATATTCTGCTTTACAATTGCACAAATGTATACATTCTATTAAATGTAATATAGTAATTATTGGTGCTCATACGAATAATTATAATAACAATAATATTTAATTCATTAATATAAGGATTGATAAGTACACATAAACGTAAAAAAACCTACTGTAAAAAAGAATATGTAGACAGAAATTTATAAAAGCTGTCCATGAGACATTGTTTATTCAATTAAAATGTTAAGATTTTTTTTCCTTTAAAAATGAAAGAGCTTTTTTAAATTCCTTTAAATTCATTTTTCTCTCATCTTTTTTGGTAGATTAATTATATTGAACATTCTAGAGTAAAACGAAAAACAATTCCTCTCATAAAACTGAATTCGTGATCTTGGAATTGCAATAATAGTACCATTTCTAGCCTGTTTAAAGCAGATATTTAATTTCCAATTTGTTCAATTACACATTTAAATTAAAAATTACTACCATGATCAATGTCTTAGTATTGATCATGATCAAAACGTCCAAGTGAATAGAGTATTACAAGAAGTTTGCTAATTGGCGTGTACAGTGCGTCACTTCCCAAAAAAGCTTTAATTAAAAACATTCCCAAGAAAGTTATCTTTAAAAGAGAGGAAAATTAAAGGGAATATAAAAACAAAATGCTATAATGTAAAAACATTTCCCAATAATGAGAAGTCAAATGTTCAAGTTCATTATTTCAAAAATTCTGCTAAAGAAAGGCCTAAAACACTTTTAGTAATCTTTAATAAAGTTAACTTTTATGCTTAAGCTGATTGCATCAGCCATGCACCTTAAGAATCTATGGAATCAAATTGCAAAGATAAAATATGAAGCCAAACAAGGACTCTTTCAATGGCGAACGTTTCTTTTAAAAACAAGCTTCCCTAGAGTGAGCCTTCCCCTTAAATCAAAATGAATCAATACCAGAATAATATTAAATCCATAGCCCATGTTGGAAAAACCGATTTAAAAAAACAAAATTATGCAAGATATATAAATTCATCAACTTCTAGTGCATTGGTCAGCCCCTGCCCTAAGCTACATGAAAATCTAAACTATTGAAAAATGCTGCATCATTTCGATATCTGAATTCCGGCAAACGGATTTTCTTATAGTTTCAGACATTGTGTACGAAGAATACAAAAGTCAAACTGGACTCATACTGGGTGCATATGTTAAGCAGGCAACACAATACATAGAGAGAGTTGGAGAAACAGCAATGAATAAAATATAATAGAAAAGCTAAAAAAGGAAGGGCAAAAGGAACTCACTGAGCATTAGAAAATCTAATACATTGCAATATCTATTCTTGGAAAATTGTAAAGACCCATGTAAAACACTATTTTCCTTTGTTTAAGCCAGAGCAGAAATATTCACAAACAATAAGGCAGGTGACCACCACCCATTGCTACAACTGGTCAACAACATATGCAAGCTCATAAATATTTTCCAATAAATAAACTATAGAGTGAATATTCACTCATGAATTCAATAATAATGCAGGCTAACATACACATTTTCTATGAAATATCAACAAGGTTAAAAAGTTAGCGCATGGGCAAAACACAGAATGTAGTAAAAGTTACCATTTGGAGTTTTAAGGGCCAGTTGCACCAGCAACAGTTAAGTCTTAACTCTGGGTTATTATGATCATGTGACTGATTTGGGCCAATGAAAATTCAGGAATGTAAAGAAAACCTATAAGATTAACAGCGAGTTAATGTTAACTCTTGTTGGTGCAACTGGCCCTAAAACCTGAAAAATATAGATTTTATAAGTACCAATCTAATTGTAAAGGCTTGTCAGTGAAACAGTCAGAATTTTAAAATTTGGTTATTGGCCGATGGCTAATGGCTTGAAACCCACCCTGACATTGTTTACGGCTTTATTATAGTTTTTGGAAAGATTTACAGGGATAGAATGACACTGGGTAATGCATGCAGCTGCAACTGAAATTGAAAATAACATAATAAGTGCAGTAGGATTTTAAAATTTGTGCTCTGGCTGATGGCTAATGGCCCAAAACCAACCCTGACCATTTTAACTGCATGCTTCATAATACTTTAAGGAAGGAATAACAGAAAGTGAATGACCAGAACTGCATCATAGGTAATACAGCTGGAATTCAATTTGAAAATAATATAACAAGTACTGTGCAATTTTAAAATTTGTGTAGTGGCTTATGGCTACTGGCTAAAAACCTATTATAAATACATGCAGAATAACAAATGCATATTTCCTCTGTATATCTTTTATTTAAGCATATAGTCTAGTCTGAGTTTCTATCAAATGTTACAAGACTCACTCTAGTGCCACTTATATAAAAGTTCTTTCGCAGAGTGACATATACGAGTCGTACTTTCAGCAGAAATGGAAAATTAATTTTCAGCCAAAAACAATCTCCATATTTGATCATGCTTATTATCCTCATGGCTTATACTTCAACCAGAATAAGTCTTGTTTGTGTCCCATTTCCAGGATATTTGCTGAATTGGGTTGTTAGGAGTGTATTTGAATATAAGTAAATGTGCATATGCCATGACAATATTCTCACGACAGGATCACAGTTAGATCAATATTTGTTTACTAAATAATTAATTAGAAAAATCAGGTTACAACGAGGTGTGGTTAAGCTCAGGAAATGCAGATAAATAAAGTCAATTCTAGAGTGAAACCAAACGTAAATTGAGCATAAAAGAAGCGCCCTCTTAAGAGAAATGCTAAACCAGTAAGGAGACCACCTTATAGATCCTTATTTTTCTGTTGAATAGTGTCTACTAGACTGCTCAAGTCAAAAATAAGGCATAATTTTATGACTTTTGGACACTTTTATTCACGAAAAATGTCGATAATGTTGGACTTCATTTATTCTAAAAACCAAGTCATTGGAACTATTTTGTTAGATTCCATAGATTCCTAAGATGGCTGACAAAATGAATCAGCCAATGCAAAATAGTTCACTTTATTCTCAAAAGGTGGCGCTTTGGGTGTTTCTTTACTAAGATGAATACTCTCAAATTTCAAAGATTTAGCAGAAAAATTTATTAAAATGTAGATCTTGAGTATTTCTCACTATTGGTAAACTTTTTAATATTAGCATTTAATTTTTCATAACCACTATACTTATATATAATTATCCTTTCTTTAAAAAATGACTTTCTCCAAGTGGGACATTCCCTTTAATTCTGAAATGGATTTTTTCCGAAACATGTATATATTTACTTTTCATATGCCTTTCCGTTTACCCTTATATTGTGCAGTAAGAATAATGGTTTCAATTAGGCAAAAACAAAACAATTTCCGTCAATATTGTCCAATCAAATAATTACATTCAATTATTTTAAGAGTATGTATTTCAACGTGTTTATTTACAGTATCAAAATATGCAATTTACTAAAATAACATAAAAGCACAAGCTGTTCAAAAAGCAGATTAACTATGCCAAGTGGCTGTGTAAATAAACCCAGTTTGATTTACCGTTTCAAATTGTGTTAGCAAAAATTATGTGTTATGACCCAACACATTTGAAAAATGGCAGCTAGAACCTTAATTAAGACGAGTAAAGCTTGTCGTGACTAAAATACTTAACAAATCATAAACAAAGTGACAGCTGATGTTTTCAGCCATACTTTTCAGCATGCCTATATGACAGAATTTAAAACACACTCTTTGCATGTATGCATTCAAATTCATGCAATATTCTCAAAACCACTTCTCAGTTGGATATCATCTCAAAAAAAATTCAACATTTCAATAAAAATGCATTTTCTTGAGTATATTTGAAACCCTTCAGTGTTTCTGATTCAAGGAATCTGCTTGTGACACAATATGAATCGTATTACCACATCAGTTGTATACACTTTGAATAATAAAGGATTTCTGAAAACAGATACACTATTATTACCCTTTTTATTATTAATTTTTGGAATATGCTTGCAAAATTTTGTGAATTTATTTACGAAATTATATAAAACGAAATTCAAATTAGGGAAATGTCATCAGTCTGTTTACATTTGTATATATTTCATATTCGAGTTAGTGAAAATAATTTCGTTAAATTATATTTAAACCCTGTAAACCAATGGCAATAGGGAGCAGTGTGACCAAACACAAATACCGCCTATTTGTCCCTATACAGTGGGTTTCCTGCTGATAACTCGTTATATCTTGCAGCACTGGGATTTCATTTTATTTCAAAGTCTCATATAAAAAAAAATTAAATAATTTCGTTAAATTACAATCTACCTTTACGTGAATACAAAAAAGTGACAGGAAATGACATCATTAAGGAAAGATTTAGTGAATTATTTTACAATTCACGAAAATTCGCAGCCTCTATAACAATTTGACAATGAACACAAATTTCATACTTCTTGCACCATATAGAATATGGATGAACAGATGAAACAATATAGGAAATGTGCTAATTGTTGTTAAATAATTAAAATAGTAAATTAGTTAAGTAATTTGAAAAATAAAAGACTTAAAATTGCACATTCGTTAGTTTGACTTTAAGTTTGCAAGAAGACGAAAGAAATTAAGTGTAAATTAAAATTATAAAGCGAATGTGCACATTCGTTTGCCTATTGAATAAAGTAAATGAAAAAATTAAAAAAAATAGCAAGCATTGTTAAGTTTGCTACTTCTATTTTAAAAAACTACAGGTCACAAGAAATTTTAAAAGATAAACTAACGAATGGTACCATTTACTACTTCTAACTTTTATAGGAATGATACCATGCTGGATATTCGCTACTCTTCACTTCTGTAACATTACCAATTATTGGTTAAATTAATTTCTGTAACTTTAGGGACACTTCCAGGATCACAATGGTTCACTTATTTCCTTTTTGACAAATAAACTCATTCGCTACTTCTGAATTAAGCCATCAATATTACATTTGCACACGGAGTAAATTATTTTACTAATAATTTTTTATCTTTTCTATGAACTTTCTGCACTGAACAATTTTCATTTTTATCGTAGGGCCTATATATCTCAAAATGTTCAATTTAACAGGGGACTTCTTTAATTAAACCGTGCACGGATTCCCTTTATTACCATTTAGAGATTTACGTCTATTGCTTTGTGAGTGTAGCAAAAGCTCTTATTTGGCAGATAAACACATATATATATATTTAGGATAAATGAATGTTTGCATGAATTAGAAGGCTTTGCATATCTTAGAATGTCTACAATTGGCTCACCCCAAACTAGGTGATGAATGGCAAGTGCAAAAGGATGGTCCATAAATAATCAACAGAATGGGATTAAACGTGATTGCAAACTATTGATTTGCCTTCACTGTTTTTTTTTTCCTGGTGATTTATAACAAATATTTAATCTATAAAGGTATATGTATATAAGTCTGACATCTCTTCTTCATTCGTTATTCAGCAAATCTCTGGCTCACTTATAAGGTTACTATGCATACAACATGTATTTACATTATTTTTCAAATTTTTAATGAGCAACTTGTTTGGTTTGAAGAAAAAATTGAGAACAAGCATAAGTAAATATATGTGCAGAATTAATGTTTAATTTTGTTGTTTCTGGTGCATGAAATTCTTTAATTAAAGAAACTATACTGGCTTCAAATTTCCGAATAAAATGGGTCATGCAAACTGCACGCAAGTCATGTCTTATATATTAACATTTGAGTTAAAATTTGGTTTTGGCCAAATCAATTTGGAGAAAAATTTTGGCGCCACTCTCGGTGGCTCAACTGTCAGATAAATTTTGGTTGTCACCATAACATTAGAAGTCAATGTGGTTTTTTTGCAATTTTTATGAACTCTTTCTTTGGTGATGTATTAGCTATAGTTCAATGCTCAGAACTTTGATGCCAAACAAGAAAACGATAAAAGGCAACCATCTTGCGACTCAACAGACAAGAATTTCTTTTTGGCATGATAACATAAAAAGTCAAAGTGATTTTTGTAATTTTCTGAATTTTTCTTTAAAATAACTTCTATGTAAGTTTAACCACACGTTATAGTCATAGTGCATTGCTCAATATTTTGATACCGAACAAAGACGATAAGAGGCAGCCATCTTGTGGCTCAACAGACTAGAATTTCTTGTTGGCATTATAACATAAAAAGCCAAAGTGATTTTTGTCATTTTCTGAATTTTTTAAAAATAACTTCTATGTAAGTTTAACCACACGTTATAGTCATAGTACATTGCTCAATATTTTGATACCGAACAAAGATGATAAGAGGCAGCCATCTTGTGGCTCAACAGACTAGAATTTCTTGTTGGCATGATAACATAAAAAGCCAAAGTGATTTTTGCAATTTTCTTGAATTTTTCTTTAAAATAACTTCTATTTAACTTTTGTCACAAGTTAGTCATGCAACACTTTTGATGCTGAACAAGGACGATAAGAGGCAGCCATGTTGTGGCTCAAAAGACAAGACTTTGTTGTTGGCATTATAAAACTAGAAGCCAAAATGGTCTTCCCTTTTAATTTTCTTCAAAAAGATTTCCAAATGTGATTGGTTATCTATTTCGATACTGAGCTCGATCAGCATAGCAGCCACCTTGCGGCACAACTTAAATATATTTTTTGTTGGCATTGTAAAACGCCTATGTGCCTCTGGAAATGTTTGGTATCTTTCAATATAAACATTTCTAAACATTTCTAGTCATCATTAACTATATACTGTCACCTCTTGGCTCAACTGACAATATTTTTTGTTGGCAATAATAACGAGTTTCTTGATATTTTCCATACATGATTGGTGTCACATTTGTCACAATTCTTAGTGCCTCACCTCGCCATTACATGAATGTGCGATGTGATCACCATATGATGGCTCAATTTGAAAACAATTTTTGTTGGCATTTTAATACAGAAACCTGTATACAGTTGCTGATATTGTTATAAATTTCATCGTGCCAATTAAAAAAAGCTATTTTTTTATCAGCTTTAAAAGGGATTTTATTCTCAATAGATTCCAAGAAATTTCTTGCATTTACACTAGCATTTAAGTTTGATATAAAACGACGATTAATGTGACAAATTTACTATCCTTTTCGAAGAAGAGTAAAGACAACAGTAAGGTCGATTTTCAACATTTATCTCTTTAAGGTCTTTACAGAGGATTTCAATCCTAATACTAGAACTCCAAGAAAATTGGAATTAGAAAAAAATTTCAGACTTACTTAACTTTATAAGCTAACAAGAAAATCTATTTCAAAGTCTAATTTCCCCTTGTATATATTTTTAATTTGGTTTTACCAACGGGCAATATAGTGAGAAAAAAAAACATTTCCCAAAATGTCACAACCATGTTCTGTCTAGTTAGCTAAAGGGAAAGTCCCACTTTGTAACAAGTGATATTTAAGTTGTTAACACTTACTTCATATGAATGGCTGTGATAATAAAAATTGCAGCAAAGTTTTCATATTGAAGAAATTACGATGTTTGCCAAATACACGCTAGACGCCATTTTTCTACAGATTTCAGCAGACACTGAAAGTTGGTAGCGCCCTCTAGGACATGCATGTCTACGTGTTTCATGAAAGTTGATGCCTTTATCCAGTAGAGAGCGTTATATACTGTCAGTAAAATGGTGCCTATTTGGACTTTGCATTTTTATCCAGATCCATGTATTCAGGACATTTTATTTAATGATTGGGGTATGCTCAAATCAAATTGGAATTGCCATGAATTTTATAATTGTTCATGCTGTTCTTCCTACAATCCACATCTTTCAAAGTGGGACTTTCCCTTTAAAACCAAAATAAAAATAACGTCATCAGGTAGCACTTTCCCATGATGTAGAAACGCGTTTTTCAGTTTGATTGTTTCATATCAGTTTAAGCCAAAGATGCTGGAATGCATGAATGATTGATGGCTCTGCCTTATGACGTCCTTTACAGCTCCACAGCACCACAGCAAACTCCATTTTGTGCATAATTACATTTAATAATACTGTTATGTTTAATTACTAACCAGAACATGATTGAATATTTTGGAAATGCATTTGTTCTAACTATACTGAAAGATTTTTAGATTGATCTCTTTTAATAGCAAGATTTGAAAAAAATATCACAAGAAAATTTCTAGCTAAAATAAAAATTCATAGAAATTTTAAATTAATGTAGTGTGTAGAGTAATCATGCCAATACATGTACATGAATATTCATGAATTATTAATTCATGAATATATAAGAAAGGGTTGATGAGATGATTCAGTTATAACAGTCTGCCAGAAAAATCATCATGTCTAGTCAATAAGTGGTAAAAAAAAACCCTCGAACATATTCCACATGAATCCAAGAAAGTAAAATTTTATGAAGCCTGGCCAACTCAGATTTTATAATATATATTTATAAAAAGGACACAAATTGCAATATAAAAAACAAATTCAAAATACACATTTGGATTCATAAAAATGATTTCAAGTTCCCAATTCTAGAATAAATAAATAAACCAATAAATTACATAAAAAATATATCATTGCATCATAAATAAATCCATTCATTGAACATTTCAAAAAATTGTGTAAGCTACTTATTTATTAAAAGAAAATTTCAACTGCAATCCTGGATCTTATATTGTATCACATGCTTATTCCCCAACTTTTTAAACTTTATTTTTAGAATTCTTATGCAAGCCAATTTAAGTTTATGGTATGGCCAGGTGTTGTAAGTAGCTTTTACTTGGGGTCAAGTTTTCAGAAGTTATATTTCATATGTTCGAGCAATTTCGCCTCCCTAGTGGCAGAAAACTGCATGAAAGTTATGCCTCCAAAATTACTTTGCAGATTCATGCAGAAGTTATATTTATCCTTGCATAGGGAGCAGACTATCTTATTCCGATCTTGAATAAATCATCTTCCCCATTATTCCTATCAACAAATTGCATGTCTGGAAATTATTACAAATTACCTGATGAGCACCATAGGGATGAATAATTTTTCTTTGGAATAAATATGAATATCCAGCTGAGAAAACTTGCAGCTACAAAATTTAGGGGCTGATTTTCCTGACTTTTCCTTGCCTGAATAGTTTACGAATTTTCGCAAATTGTAAAGTAATTCAAAAAATCTTCCCTTGATGATGTCATATCTTGTCACTTATTATATACTCACAAAAAGGTAGATTGTATTAAACGAGATTAATTAAATTTTCGTATTTTTTAATGAGAAGAAATATAATAAAGAAATCCCAATGCTGCTAGGTATAAGCAGTTACCAGCAGGAAATCCATAAGCAGTATTTGTGTTTGGTCACACTGATCACTATTGCCATTAATTTACAGAATTTAAATAAAATTTAAGAAAATTTTCTTATTTTGCAAACAATACGAAATATATACAAATGCACACACGACTGACGTTCTCCCAATTTAAATATCGTTTTATAGTGTAAATAATTTCACGAAATTTTGCAATCTTATTAATTACTGTTTTATAACGAAATTGGATTAAAAAATTTAGTGTCATTCTTTGATAAGCTATGTATGAAAAAAATTTTCACAGAAAGAAATGCATCGATATTCTGCAGAAAACATGAAAAATGTGGATACCTATTTCTGCTTAAATGTTTCTGTAAAAAGCAGTTTTTTTCAAAAATATTCCTGTAAAAAGCAGTTTTTGCAAAAATGTTTGTGTAAAAAGCAGTTTTTGCAAAATGTTTCTGTAAAAAGCAGTTTTTGCAAAAATGTTTCTGTTAAAAGCAGTTTTTGCAAAAATGTTTGTGTAAAAAAGTTTTTTTCAAAAATGTTTCTGTAAAAAGCAGTTTTTGTCAAAATGTTTCAGTTAAAAGCAGTTTTTGCAAAAATGTTTGTGTAAAAAGAAGGTTTTTTTCAAAAAAGGTTTTTTTTTACAAAATTCAGTTTTTTTCAAAAATGTTTCTGTAAAATTCAGTTTTTTTCAAAAATGTTTATGAAAACAGCAGTTTTTGCAAAAATGTTTCTGTTAAAAGCAATTTTTGCAAAAATTTTGTGTAAAAAGCAGTTGTTTTCAAAAATATTTTTGTTAAAAGCAGTTTTTGCAAAAATGTTTCGGTAAAAAGTCAACTTCGATACCTTGTCAAACTTCGATACCTTATTCCAGAAAATCATCCCAACAAAAAACGTTCCCATATGGGATTTTAGAATACATTTTCCAAAATACATGCTTATACATTTTAAAAAAATGATTAGAATATTTTAAGACAAACAAAGTCTTATTCCTTCAATGCTGCAAAAGATACAACGCATATTTTCATTTAATATTTGAAGTATTTTTCAAAAACAAATTTTTGTCATAGCTTCTTTGGCATGATTTATTAATTTCTCCAAAATGCCTCCAAAGTACAAAATGCAGTAACATATATTCTTACAATTTCTCCAACGTCAGTATACAGTTCAAATATAATATAATAGACATTTTATAACAATGTTTAATGCATACAAAGCAGCTTATATATTTTCCATATATTGGAGTTTCCATGTCTGTAAATGAATGTATTGTTTTCATTACTTTATTTTGTTTGTATACACAAGGCCTTGTTTTCCATGGGCTATAAATAGCAAATTCTATGTATAATTCTTGAGGGATCAATAAAAATAATGCTAGCAATTCATACATACGTATATATTTATGACAATTCTAGTACATGAAATAGAGTAGACTATATACGTCACGCAAACTATATACAGTATTATTTTCTATGGAAAATATCATGCACATGTGCATGTATCTTTTTTCCATTTGCTGAAACATATATCCTGATTTGCAAGTGGCAAGTAACATGCCCAATGGGACTGTAAACATGAAAATACTTTACGCAAAGGACTTTTCTATACAATGTTGCATATGCAATAAGACATTTTGGCAACAGTTAAAAGAGATTTTATAATCAATTACATTTATAGCCTCAGTCATCCGAACAAGGAAAAAAATCTGAAACAGATTTTATTTCACATTTTATAGCAAATCCGAATAGGATATAATTGGCGTTTTTCAATGCCTTATGCAGATTTACTGTCAAAAATATCAGCCTATATATATTTGATGCAATTTCTTTCCCAAACATATAATTAGCTACAAATCTCACGCTGCTTGACGTCATCATAACTACCCTATTAATTATATAATTATAGTTTTAAAGTGTTTCAAGGATATATAATTATGTGTAATTATGTATTGATTTAATATTGAAAATTCATGTATATACAATCACGATAAAAGTACAAGCTGCTGTGCATGTACAATTTTGTGAGAAATTTTTATTTAATTAAGGTTTAGAAGCAAGAGCTGTGAATGAGAGTTTATAGATGCAATTTATTTTTAAATAAACAATGTTTCAGACATTTTATTTCAATTAGTTGTAATTATATCATTCAATAACGAGGCTATTATAGCGATATGATATTACCAGGCATGAATAATTTATTGCAAGTTTACATTTGCTTATAGCACATCAACTTTTTTTATAAACATGACCATAATTTTCTTCAGATATTTAAATCATTTTAATACCTGCTTCTTTAAAAAAAAATTATTACATAAATGATATAAAATTATAGTTTTTCATAAACAACTTTTCTTTAAAGATTAGAACTTTTCTATGAACTATATATAGTTTCCAAATAAATAGTTATTTAAAAAAAATTATCGAAAATTCATTTTTATTTTAAAAGAAAAGAAAAACTAGTGAAAATCCTGAATTTTTACTAATAAATTAAATAATAATAACTAAGTCCATTTATAAAATCCACATTTTTAAAATATATTAAAAATAATTTCAAAGTTCGTTGATACCCTGTTCAAGAAAAGAGTGCACTCGAATAACTAATGTACCAGACAGAAAGAAAAACCTGATTTCAGACCCATAAGAAAAGTTATATTTCATAATTAAAGCAGCGAATTTCAAGAAAAATTCACATTGGAGTTCTACTGAAGGCCTAACAAACTTTTAAATACTTTCGTTTCAGAAAAACATGAATTTAATATTTTGTTTCTGTAAAAATTCATTTTCTTAATTCTGAAATGAATTTTCTACCAAAATAAAACATATATGTAGGTGTTAATTGCTTTACATTTTCCAGTTTACTCTTTTGTTGAACAATGTAAATCATAGAAAACTTTCAAAATTCCGGTCCAACTTTAGTTCTACACATGTACACATTACATATATTATTCAAAACTATATAAGCAATTGAAGAAAAAAAAACATAATTTTTTGTAACAAATTTGATGTGGTATAGTTCACTTTTTAAAAACTTTATATGTATTTTATAAAAGGGGCAATGCACTCAAACATCCATCTGTAGGGCATGTGTGTATCTAGCTAATTAAGACAGCCTGTATATGTTATGTACAATATATATTTAGTAGGGTTATGTTAGTTGAGAGTTATGCCATAACACATATGGGTGCCGCCGATATTAATCATAAATTCTTTCACTTATTTGAATACCAACAATGAGGGTTGTTTAACACCTTAACACGCAAGCATGAAGTCTTGAATACAATTTTTTTCTTGAATGCTAATTTAATATATTCGTTTTCATGCCCGATATAATATATACGTCACCTGCTCCCCATCATTAAGGAAGGCCCCGTATGAAATATCCACCTTGAAAAGTCATTTATAAATGTAATTGGCCGAGAAAGAAGGAGAACATTACTAGTTAACATTGCCCCCTTTTCAAAAATACTCCCATAATGCATTATTTTTTTTTAAAAAAACTGCCAAAATTTTCGTCCATTATATGGGCCAAACGATAGTTGAAAGTTATTCCTAATAGATGGCGCCGTTAGTCTATGAGAAATAACATGAGCCACCACTTGAGTATGGATCAATGTACATATTTTTAAATAAAATGTGGTGCAAAACTATCATGGTTAACTTTGTAACAATTTATATTTACGTTGTTTACACTTACTAGATATGAATGACTGTGACAACAATAATTGCAGCAGAGTTTTCATATTGAAAAAATTTCCGATGTTTGCCAAATACACATTATAGGTGCCATTTTTCTATTGATTTCAGCAGACACTAAAAGTTGGTGGCGCTCTCTAGGACATACGTGCGATACGATAGTTAACTCCTTTCAAACGGAGGGCTCGAAAATAAGCCAATAAGGATTAGATCCCATCAAGATCCCATCGTGTCTATCTGTTCTATGAGAGCTGATCGATGCCTTTTATCAAGTAGAGGGCGCTACATACTGTCATTAAAAGGGTGCCTATTTTGGCTTTCTATTTTCATACAAATCCATGTATTCAGGACATTTTATTTATTGACTAGTGGTTAAAATCCAATTGCAATTTCCGTGCCTATTCTAATTTTTCATGCTCTTCCTCCTACAACCAACTTCTTTCAAAGTGGGACTTTCCCTTTAAATATAAATACAAAGACATCACCAATATGTTTAGGCCGATTGGGCTTATAAAAACGTGGTTAATATAGGTTTATTTAAAACTCTGCTAACAAAATCGTCCACAGTGACCCTGAATGCCCATGGCAGCCATATTACAATTGTCAACAAAAACCGTTTCACAAGCTTGCCACCACGCCTTAAGTGGCGCCACCATAATGTAAGCAACTGAATTGCCTGCTTAAGCTTATGACGTGTCTCCAGCATTGCATGACTTGCAAATCGAGCCCAATTTGCAAATAAGCTTGTATTGATCTAAGAATAATACTTATGATGCATGACATGATATTGTTTCAAAAAACCCAGAAAAATCAAGTTATATAACAAGAGGAAGACAAATAAATGTTAATCCCATTCCTATTGGCTGCAATATTGTATTATCATTATTGTTTATTATCACATTGACTTTTCGTAAATAAGTTAGGAAATACAAAAAGCGGGAGACATTATTATGTATTTGAAATAAAAATGGGAACTAAATTATGATGTATTACACCAAATTTTAACACAGTGGTAAGATCCCATATATTCCCCAAATTTAAAAAAAGATAAAAGTTAGGGTGCATATTAGATGAATGTAGGACTGCTACCCTGGTGAGCCAAAGAATAATACAAAATTGCATTATATTCTTGTGTTTTGCACTGAAGAATGTAAGAATGTGGGGCTGGGGGAATTTATTATTGTCTACAGGGTATTGTATAAAACAAAACAATCTTTGACATATGCACAAAGCAACATAGCAAATATACCCTAATAAACAGACATAAGCTATAATACAAGCAGTAACACATGTTATCTCACTTGTTTTCGAGATTAACAGGTATAACAAAGTATAAACATTATTTTTTTTAAAGAATTTGTGCTGAAAAACAAGTAAATTCAATAGTTCAGGAGGACACACGTTTTTAATTTTTATCACAATGCACTTTTGGGACCAATCAGTCTGTTGCAAGTTGCCGCTCATAGATGGCAGTATAAGTCTATGGAAAATAACATGGGCGGCTATTATATGTGGGTTTAGACCATTAGTTGAAATTGCTAACCTCTGTTGGCTCTTTAATTATAAAGGGGGGGGATCTATTTGAAACAATTAAATTACCAAGATCTAGAATCACATCAGATCAGAACTGATTAGTAGCAAAGTGCCAGATCAGACTATAGATCAGGACTGAGTTGCATCAGTGTTTGGTATCATCTGATAGGCCTACGAGCAAATCAATCTTCATTTATTAATCTGATTTAAATACATTAAACAGCCAGATCAAGTGTGAAATCAGATCAAATTTAGTCAGATCCAGACTACCTTTCAGAATATATAGATCATGGGTAATTAGTTCGTTTTTAGCACTTGGTAAAAAAGGCACACTGAATCCCATATTCTAAAACTGTCCTCAACAAAATGAACAATTCCTCTTAATGGATCTGACTTGATCTCATCTTAGATCTTAGTCATTTCATTGGAAATAAGTCATTCGTTTTACTTTATTTCATACAAGAAAACTGCTATAAAATGATAAAATTGGGAAGATCTTGCGCATTATGATATTTCTTCGGACAGTAAAATTTATTAAATATAGATCTTACTAGATCTGGCTATGAGATTAGATCTGCAGTTCCTTTTATTAAAATTCAGTTCAATTATCACTTCATGTCAAATGTTAATTTGGTAAATCTGGGACCTATTTTCTGAGCTGAAACTTAATTGATTTAGCCTCATAGATCTGATTTGATCTGACTGATTTTGACATTAAATTCTTGGCCTCTTTCTTAAGGGATGTGTCAACCTATCACTCCATTTACAAATGTGAAAAGTGGTACAAATTGGCAATTAATTTGTTAACTTAAACAATCTGCATACATTTTTCACACGAAATGCAAAATCATGCTGGTTAATTGCCCATTCTGCATTTCCAAGAAGAATTTGATGAAAGATCTTATAATCATAATTAAATCTACATTTTACAAAAAGGAGATTGCTGCTATAATCCCCATAACTTTAGCTTCCAATAGTAATCTTGTTATATAAATTTCTTCCTTATTATTATGTTTTCAAATTTAATCTGTGTGTATACAGAGGTTAAATTACGTTAACCTTAATGCAATTTATCAACACATAAAAATCCTACGTGGAAGAAATAGACTCCAAAAATGCAAAATACCATATCTATATTATTAATACGATAAGGATTAAGTCTGTCATCAACAAGGATCTGAGACCTGAATACGTAGAATGTCGGG
>JAQIXP010000116.1:0-35681 GCA_034700285.1 Proteroiulus fuscus | reverse complement strand
ATATGTACCGGTAATTAACATGGAGATTCCCATAGGAGCATGCATTTTCTAAAAGTGTGGACAGCCCCCTTAAAATATTTCACGACGATAAAAAGCTGTCCAGCTTCAGAAATTTCGAAAAGTAAACCACTTTATCAGTTTCACGATGCAAATGGAAATAAAATTATGCAAATGCATTGGTGCAAATACTTGATACTTGCTCATGCTTCGTATCACTTGGGAAGCTGAATGCTTGTTTGATTCTGTTTAATGGCATCCATGCTTGTAATTTATTTATGTGACATCACATTCCACTCATTCTACAGTCAAGCAAAATTGCAGTTATCCACAAATCGAGTGTATATATATGTATACTTCCTGCCTATATTAGCACTTGTTCTCTCCCAACTACTGACCATCTGAACGTGAATTCTAATATTCGTTTTATTTTAGCATTAATTTGAAGTGAATCATGAATTATTAAAATGGAGCTAGGGTGGCTAATAGATTAACAAATTGAATTTACAAATTAGATATAAATTACTATGTTGATAATAATGTTGTGATTTAACTACACTTGTCGAGTTTGATTTGAATAACAAGCTATAGTTTAATCTCACTGCAACCAAATTTCAGCTTGGGGCCACTCATATTAAAAAAATACATTTTTAATAAATATTACACAACATGTATTGTCATAAAATATAACTTTATAACTGTCACTAAATACGTTTTTAAATGTAATTCAAAATAAATAATTTTGAATGTTTCAAAATATATTCAAATTGGAAGTGTCCTATTTTTGCATATACCTATTTAAATTTTTTTTTTCAGGTTATTTTTATACTAGTTTGGATATATTTTCAAACACATCACCCTATTACATATGATACATGACCCTATTACCTATCACCCTATGTCCCAAATCTAAAGAAAAACATCCCTCAGTCTAAAAATATTGCAATTCAGACTATATTTTTCTCAAAGCAAGTCCTATTATCCATTAATAACATTTATTCAAATCTCATAAGAAAACATTTGTATATATTTTCCATTGAAATGCGTAAACAAAATTTTCTACTGATTTCTACAACTTTTTTAATCTTTGCTAAAAAAGTCACTGTTTCGATTGAGATAACAATAAAGAAGAATGTTAACATCACATACACGTTTAAGTAGCTAAATTGTGAAAAATGAATGCCGTTTTCAAGTTTTCTACATAAAATGAACATTTAACAAATAAATTACAACAGATAAGGAGACCCTCCAGTCAAAATTACAGTCATTTACTGGAATTATTCTCATAGAGAACTGTAACTACGTAAGAGATTCAGGTTCCATTATATGACTAAATCTAAAAAAGATAACATCAGCAGATACAGACGAAAAAGAAAATAACTAGTTTTGGGAGTAATATAACTCTTAAGAGGTAATTTCACTTAGGGAATTAGTTGTTGTTGGATGATGAAAAAATTAATTTGGAAATTCGAAATCCATGCAATTGTCAACTGGAAATATTGCATGCAGCTTTAAAATTTTAGCCAAGTTTGCAGAATTTGCAGAAAAGAATTTACAAAATTGCTTAAAAATAATAATTAATAATTTCCCACGAATTACATACTCGTATATTTAAATTCACTTTATATAAATGCATCAATTCTATTTACAAAACACTACATATCCCCAGATTAAAAATACATATTTAGTGCATATTTTAAAACAAATGTTGTTATAATGAATATCCTTCAAAAATATATTAGTTTTTACAAAATATAATTAATCCTACTTCTATTAAAATTTGTCTATTGTTAAATTAGTGTTACTCATTTTGAAATATATTCAAAATAAGTTTCATAAATGTACATTAAATGTCGATTTTTAAATAAACTCTATTATATATTATAAAACATATTTTTATAATTATTATCTATTTCCATTTTTGCTATAATTATATTAACAAATTTACAAACTAAAGAGAGTTAATTATGCCAGTCTTTGGATTGATTTTTTAAAAATTATATCTTAACTTCGTAGTGTTTCAAAATTTATTTAATAATTTGCATTCTTTTTAAATATTGGGTTTACATATTCATTTAAAGAGTGAACTGAAAAATTGAAATGAACACGTTAAAATGAATAGTCTTTCTTTAGATAGTTTGGTCAGCATAGAAAATTTTACCCAGATTTCTGCATAACCATCTGCCAAGACACTAGAAGAAAAACAATATTTTATGTGAAGGCGTTTTTGACGGAAATAAACTTTTGACAGAGGCAGAAGATTAATTTATAGATTGACAACATTTATAATCAATTTAACCCAAAAACTGATTTATTTTTCAAGACATGCATCGACCATCAGCTTGTTTGGCATTTCTACAGCTTCACAGCGTGATTATATGTAGACCCATCATAGACAAACTGCTAATGAAAATAACATTTTCCAATCACGTTTTATTTGCTGGAAAGATAAGTGAAAAGGCAAAAAAAAGTGTGCACATTTCAGATTTCCTAACAAATTCAGCAGATCGTATACATCTGGAATCAAACGAATTTCTGCCATAATTCATTCGTCTGCCATAGGCAACAAAAATATTGATAAATTTGAAACCAAAAATGATGATGCAGTGTCTTCGAAGCATTTCTCAAACATCCCAAATTGCATTGAATGTGATCAAGCAGGGAGTTGAACTGAATGGATAAATATTGAATATTGAATGGAAGTTATTTTTGACCAGCCAATGTTAACTAGGATTGCCTAGACACGCCCATACCAGGTTCATTAGCTTTAAGCATACAAACACCTTTCATATTATAACTCTAAACAAGTATGTTTAACACGTGCCATTACTTCCATAATGTGATCAGATTTTGTTATGAAGGCAATGTAACTGCGTGGAATATCCCCTGAGAGAAAACAGTTAATTTTAAAAATTGATAGATTGCTGAGCAATTTTTTGCCTTGAGCATACCAACCAATGTAAACTATTGAACAACCTTGTAATTAACAGCATTCCAAACTATAAAATATTATTAAAACTGGGTTAAAACATAAGTTAGGATGGTCACACTTTTACGAAATCTGCATTATTTGGTTTCAATTACCAGGTCAGAACATTATATTATGATCCTGTTTTTCCCAGAATTTGTTGGAACGATAAATCCAAAGCGCAGATCCAAAATACTGCATCAAGCTGACAGGATCTGACAGATCTCATCATCTCAATGATGATGACCTTTACATAAAACTACATAAAGCAAAAAACAAATCTTTTTACATGGTTCTCTTTCTGAGTTTCTTAATGGCTTTACTGGTGGAAATATTATAGGACAATATTTCCAATATACCAGTATGGACAGTACATTGGCCAGTACAGTATATTTGCAATAATGATCCCTATTATATCAGTTTGGTCAAATGCTATGTTACAAACATCTCCAACAGTACTGGCTTTGGGAGTATTACTATATTGGTATTTTCACAGGGAGGAGGGATATATTAACAAAACTGAGTTAAGTTGACTGGATATGGCCAATGTCAAAAATGGGTATATCAGTTCTAAAAAAAAAAATATTTAAAATTATAAGAAAAATGTATTTTGGGCCCTTTAAAACTAGCAATCCAGACTTGTATTGATCTATATTTATATACTATCTATATGCCACTATAGCCACTGGCTTGCCATATTTGAAAATTGAATGATTTGCTCTTTAGTAGAAATGAGGCATTAGATGCTCCAAAATCCCATTATCTAAATGCAATTATTGGGCAAATGTAGTGAGGAAAAAGACGAAAGCAAGGCAAATATCGAAATGAAAATGGGATTGAACTTACCCATTTCATCAATCATAGGGGCTAGTCGCAAAGTGATGCCAACAAGTAACATACTCATGCCAAACAGAATGACACCAATGAGGATGATTAGCCATTTGGCTTTTTTTGGAAGTTCTTTATTGTTATTTCGTGAACTATTGCGAGCGGCTTTTGCCAAGCTAGCCGCGTGAGATTTATTCTGAGGCTTAAACAGTTGATCATTTGCGTCGTCCGGCGGATGAGTGGACGTTTCGGAAGAAGGGGTCAGATCGCGCAATTCCCAACAGGAGACACTGCTGCTGTACAGTATGGGCATGCTGCCGGACAGGTCCTCCCTGGGCGATAACAGGCAGGTGTCATAGCTGCTATGTCTGTCCCCGGAATAGACACTGCCATTGGCCCACCCAGAGTTCAATGTTAGCCTCTTGCTCCTCGTTTCGGACACTGCCGGACTCAGCCGGGCCAACAAAGGCTGAGGTGGAAGCAACTGGGCAGCTGATTTCGGCCGGTGGGAATCGTGGGTCACGGGTGGACATGGTGTGCTCACCTCAATGCGGTCAAGCTCGTGTCCGAACTTCTCCATGCCATTTGCAAAAGAGTTCCAAGCGCTGGAACCATCAGGGCCCAAGCGCAAAAACGTGAGCAATTTTTAGTAGAAAATTGTCATTGTCCACACCGTCTTTTTCGAGAACTGATCCAATCATGTCGTTAGGATGGTACCAAATGCTGGAAGTTTGACCAATTCCTCTTGAACATTCTTCACTAATGAGTACCAAGCTTGTTGGGAGCTGCGCTGGTGCTGGGGTCACTCAGGGCTTGCGTTTCTTACGGATTTTCACCAGTACTGATTCTAGATTGCTACAAGAATGGTCTCATAATGTTAAAATGATGCTATAATCCAACTGCAAGGGATACACCCGCTTGCTGGTATGGGTTAAGTCTTTCTCTGCAACTTGCCTCACCAGGACCATCCATGTCAATAGCAGCGAAGGGAGGTAGGAAGGCTTTATAGGAAAGCGTAGAAATATATGAAAAACAATCTTTAGAGGAAAAAGAAAACGGTCTGACGAAATTGACTAGAACATTTCAGTATTCAAAGCTTTTATGGATTTTACAGTTGCTGTAATGCAGCAGAAGAAGAAAAAATGAAAGTCAGCTTCGTGACAATTTTGCCTTTGATTCTCTGCCTTTTGCTATCTTTGTGAAAAGCCACTTTCAGATCGTAGAAACATGCATGCAGAGATTCACAATTTTTAAATGATTCCTGTTCCTGATAGCATTAAAGAGGCTATTTCCGAAAGCATTCTTCTCTAACAAAAGTGAATGTATGTTGAGATTAATTACTGCTATTAATTTAGCTCACAAAATGCAGCATGGTATTTTATATTCAGGGTTAATTGCCACTAGATTATAAAAACTTTTTGTTTTCTGATTGTTAAACATAAGTTTTTAAATTTGCCTGACTTAGTCTGAATTTATGTACGTATTTGTCTGACTTTTTATATATGTTGAAAAGTAAATTCCAATGTAAAAGTAGCATTTATTTTTTTCCATACAATATTAAATACCATGAATTTTTATATTCATTTATATTCATATACATTGTACGCTTTTTTCTGTCTTATAATTTCCTGACGACTTTCAGAGAATTATAAAACTTTGTACTTTGCCGTACTATTTTCTTGATGTCTAGTCAGAAAGTTGCAACTTTTAATACATTATAAAATCTTGTTCCTTTTACGTGATTTAGAACATCAGCTTGTTTTTTAGTCTAAATAATTTTACAAAGACAAAAACAATAGAAATATTTAAAATTGTATATAAAAAGCCTATACTTTAATTTTCAATTAATTTATACCAAATTAGTTTCTATGAATATTAAAATAAGTGAATTAATAAGTCAATAAAATTGTCCAAAGATTTTT
This sequence comes from Proteroiulus fuscus, assembly GCA_034700285.1. Lineage (NCBI taxonomy): Eukaryota > Metazoa > Arthropoda > Diplopoda > Julida > Blaniulidae > Proteroiulus > Proteroiulus fuscus. Next base: position 29,966 of record JAQIXP010000116.1, on the reverse strand, counting down.
TGCAAAGTCGGCACTCAATTTTAGTGCCTCTTGCTAAATAAATTGACTAATATACTTACCCTAAATTCTCAGGAGCAGATGACCAGTGGCATTTACCCTTTAATGTTATGTTCTATTAATTGAAATTGCATGCAATCAAATTGCACTTCATATTTTGACACAAATTTAAAAATATTCAAATAAATTAATTTACAAGAGTATGTACAGTCATTTACAGAGCTTATCGTATATATCTATGTCTGTAGAGCTTTTCAAGGAAATGCAAAAGATTACCACAGAAAAAGCCATTCTGAAATGTTTATGGGCCATGTTTGCAGCCATCAAATACATTCTATATTTTCATACATATTAAATGGGCCATACCCTATCTTCCTTCATTTTCTAAGTTTCTTGAGACAGAGTTAATCAGATTTTACTGAAGAAAACTTCTTGATGGTATTTGCCTTCTAAAAAAAAGAGCTAAATGCTGATATTTGGGAGCTGAAATGCGGTTTATAAACTCAACTCGAGGATAAAAAATTAGCTATTTTGAAAACTCAAGTGAAAAATCAACTTGTTTAGTGTTGCACAGCAATGTTTCAACAGACAGAGAATGAGTCTTGGCAGAAATGAAATTTTGAATTTGTGTTAATTAACTTTGAAATAGTTAGTAATGTATAGTTAGTAAATAATGTATGCTTATATCCCTTTGAACAGATTGCTTGAAGATGCACAACGTTTAATTAATACCACAAAAATTAACTAATGCACTAAAATGCATTGATTTCAATCAATTATTAATAGCATTTTTCATATAGGTTAGTTTCTGTAAATCCTTAGCTAGATCAAGCTAATTAGAAACAAAAACTCCTTCCCAGTGATTCAAATCAACACTGTTTACTCAAGTATCATGCTAAATTAATTTAAATTAACCTACTTAGTACCTTAAATTATAAATGAGATGTAGCCTAAACGGAAACCAATTTAGCAATTAAAAATAAAAAAGATTTCAGATGAAAGCATTTAAGCTTAATTTACATCTCTTTTGTTGAATTGATAACCGTTTTCGTAAATACATTTTTTTTCCATCAGAAAATAAATGCTCAGTTATAAAAAGGACTTCATGAAAAATTCAGCTAGCATATACAGAAGACAAAAAATATCAGCCTTACTTGGCTTAAGAAAAAATGCTTCGAGTAATATGCTTCCCACACTTTATCAACTTTGAGCCACCGTAAAAACTGTGGTTTTTTTCCACTGTTTATTCAATAAGTCTTATTGCGTTTAAGCCTTCAAACGTCTGGTTCCATTGCCAAAATTTTGATTCTTACTGGAGTTTTGGATTTTGGAAATAATTTTAATTAATACTGGCATATCATTTATATTCAATTACTATAATTAGTGGAATTTAGTGTGCATGAAGGAGACTGCAAGCTGCAATTTTGCATGCATGCATTTACATAATTTTCCAACTCTTTATCATCATCTTCAACTGTTTTGAAAGTAAAATGTAATTCACGAATAGGCTAGAACTCAAATATTAACATGTAGGGTTTATAAATATTAATGCTTACAGCTGAAGGCCTATATGCTAAAATCTATTTGTTATTCAAATGAAAAAAATGCTTTGTCACAGCTTGATGAAACTGCAGAATGGCAGTCTATCTTTAACCATGTTTATGTTCAAGTTTTCTGAAGCCATTAGAAGGCCTAATGTTTATTACTAAATTGCTTTGCACTACTTTATGCATATTCTAAGTTTATAATATATAGAAATACAAGCATGCATATCTCATCGTGTTTTATATATACATTGAAAATTATGTTACAGCCTATAGAACAGTAAATGAATTCAGTTGGCAATTTATGTAAACCAAGCCTTTCCTCCCCTCCACTTATATAACATTTTTTTTTAAATTAAGCTACTGATAGGCTTACGATATTAAAATATTATTCAATATCCGTGTTCTTCGACTGTAAAAACAGTACAATTAAACACCAGTTTTTATACTGTAATCACTGCTCAAGTATACATCTTGTTAGTATTAAACACTAGATCCAGAATCAGACCTTAAGTGGAACAAGAACGAACTGTAACCAGAGCCAGATAGGAATCAGAAAGGGGACCCTGTGAAAAGGTCAAAATATACCTGTGGTTATATTAAAAAGCTAGCCCACCTTAACCCTGCGTATCAAACCTATATAAGAGGTTTTTAAAACCATAAAACCCTTACAACATGCTATACCAATAGCCAACAAACCAATCTTACTAGAATGGTGGCATCATGGTATATGGCAATATTGGTGAATTAGTAAATATTGGCCCAATATTTCCCATCAGTATAAAGCCATTGACAGTTTAGCATTTTAACTGGGTGAACCAAACCAGAAATCATTTTACAAGGATTCTTTAACTGAAAATGCTCAAATGTGATAAACCAGTATAAAAGTTTCAGTTATAAAGAAATTCATATCGATATTCACGCTGCAGTATATGAATTTAAAATTAAAATGTAAATTCTACAATTTATTACTATTGTAATTAAGGCCAGCTGCATGCATAAAATTATAATCAAGTATTTTACAACGTTTTTCAGTTTCAAAAGATTTCCATCTGCCCATATAACGGTGAAAGCCGTACAAAAGATGAAACTTTAATGAAAAATATTGATTCTCCATTGGATAACGTAAGTATACAACATAACGTGGTAACATTTGCGCATTCTTTTAAGCAAGGTCTATATCTAATGGCTTCTCACCACATAATAGCTTTCATATATTAGATGAATATGCGTGCTAAAATGAAAGCAAGAATTTTCATAGATTTCAAGTTTAGCTATGCGCTCTCTCTTCACACATTTTGATGCAGAAACCCGTGAATGTAATTTCTTAAATTTTCACTGTTATATAAATTAGCTATATAAAGTTAGCACCCATATCCTTTAGAAAGTAATGCACTTAAAAGTAACAATGCATTCACGACGATTAATTGCAAATTTTCAAGAGACACTTTCAAACGCAAAAAATATCCTTGAAAATCCTTCTGTTTAGCAAAATTTAATCTAAAACTTAATCTAAAATTGATTTTATTAACATAAATAAAGATTAGATTTTTACTTAAAACTTAATTGTAAAGAAAGCAGTGCTTTCCTTTTTCTGAAAATGTCTACAAAACGCGATGACGCCAATGTAAGAACTCTTTGAAAAATTCAAGTCTGGCATCATTTTTATTTTTCTGAAAAGCTGGTGAAAAGCAGCAAGACAAACTCAGAAACCTTTCATGATAAGGGTTAGAGATAAGAATGACCGGATAAACTAAAACGTTGTTCAACTCCAAAAAGGATGACTGCTCAACAAATAGCTTTTATGTTTTAGTCGCAACACAAGGCAATGCACAAGTTTTCTTGTCTGTCTTTACTCTCTTATGATGGCCGGAAACTTTACTTTAAGACAAAAATCAGTCCAGTCATATAAGAGTAAAAATATTGATTTTTCCAAGCACGTCCAAGCCAGGCCTAGGCCTGGTGCAAATTGAATTAAATAATTCAAAGTAAATAATGTAATTACAGTTTAAATTGTTTGTATACATGGTGATTTTTTTTTAAAGGGAAAGTCTCACTTTAGAGATAGTTATTTAAAAAAAGTGAATAACAAAATAGTAATTGCATAGCTATAATGCAATTTCACTTATCATGAATGAAAAATCTCTGATTTTTATGTAAAACATGCTATATGCCACACATGCCACAAGATACACATATTTATAACATTCATAGTGCAAGTAGATGACATTGATTCAATCATGGTCAGCGAGCTTGTTAGATTCCATAGATTAATAAGATGGCTGTCATTATTATTGATATTATTCTCACCAGTAGGCATTTTGGGCTTTTCTTTAATAAAATGGATTCTCCCTTTCTTTAAGCAGTGTTATGGAAATGAAAATCTAATTGAACATTGTATTTCTCTTAATTGGATTTTTCAATTTGGCATTTCGTTTTTGATATCCTCTTTAATTTTCCTTTCTTTTAAAAAATAGCTGTCCATAAAGTGAGGCTTCCCCATCAATCTACTTTTGTTTTGCTAGTGACCTAATTTATTATGTAAATAACATTCCAAATATTCAAAAAAGTAATTAAAATTCCTAATTAAATTACTGGAAGGCTCTTACATGGCATGCAGTCGAGGCTCACATTTTAAGGTTATAGGCATTAAGTAAATATTATCGCTTGCATGTATATGTTTGTGTATTGTAGCTAATAAAATATGATAATAAAATTTCTATTCTTTTACTTAATTTGAAAAGTATTTGAAATACAGGCATCTTAGGTATTCTAATTTGATTTCTGAGAACTTTTTATAAGTAAATGATACATATTCCAATTCTGTTACTTTGAAATTAGTTATCTCATCCTGCTTTATGGACTGAAATATATATTCAAAATTATATAAAGGTTCAAAAAGTTGTAATATTTTTGAAGTCCAGAAGGCAAAAATTCAAAAAGGTTTTAATCTTCAAAAGTTATAACTTTTGAAGATTAATAACTTTTGAAGATTAGAACCTTTTTGCAAAAAAACTATGAACAAGCTGTATTTAAGTGAAATAATACAGTAATTTACTAATGTGTTATTGCAGTTATACAATGGTAGCCAGCAACTATTAAAATTATTCATATTTTTTCAAATTCAATCTCTTGCCAAATATTCAATGATAAATCCATGGGATCACATTTCAATTCCCATGCTTTTTTGGTCATTTTCTTTATCTTTATCTTAAAAATAGCTTGATTCAAAGGGGAGACTTTCCCTATAAATATAATAAAAAAAAGTTGGTACAAAACTTACTACCTAAGATAGAAAATTCCAAATTGTGTTACGAATAATCAACCATTTGCTAAAATATTTTATTATCTAGTTAGAGATATAGTTGAATTTGGAAAAACTCCACATGTTTATCTAGCCCTTAAATGCAAATTAAACTGTTTAATGCTAGAACAAAAAACTATACATGATAGTGTATTTCATTTTTTGTCAGTTTAAATGAATTCTTTTCATTTGCCGTGCATGGCCATATAATTAAGATGGGACAATCCCCTAGATAATGCAGATGAAATTAATGGCAATTTCGTTTGCATGTCGAGTAGTGTCAAATGCAAATCCAGACTGTAATTAATATCACGCCCATGAAGGCAATTTACATAAGAAATAGGACTAATAAAACTCGCAGGAAACTTGAACTTACTAATTGTACTATAATTTATAATACACTCTGCACCGGAATGACGCAAAAAACCCTGGCAAAAAGCCATATTCAGTTTACTACGCACTTTAAGCAGTAAAAAAACAATAGCGTAATAATTTTGCTGAAAGTTTCTTAACTGAAATCCCGACCGAGACATTTATTTTTGTTGCAAGTAGAGTGATGTCTAATTGTATCTGCTTAGGATTTTATTCGGCAAATTAAAGGCAATTGTACTTTCTAAGTCCAAATCCTTTGGTATAAGAAACCTTAATATAAGCTTTAGAAAAAAAAAAGTATTCTGAAGCCATATTCTCTTTGGAAAGCTATATTGGAAATGACATTTTAAGTTGCAAAAAGCCATTCCAGAAAAAAAATAACTCTATTTGCTTTGTGTCAGAATTTGTTGGTTGGTTGGTTTATTACATTTGCTCCAAGTGCTTATTTCAAGATTTAAAATCTGGTATGCAGAAATGTGGAAACTAACAATAGCAAATATTTCTGTGTGTATATAGTTCTATTTACATGTAACTTTTTCAATATTAATAGCAATTGCATAGTTTCAGCATATATAGGACGAGTACTTTCCAGAGAAAATGCTTGCAATTAAAGTTCCAATATAGAAATAAAAAGACAAGTTTTCAAGTTATAGACACAATTATTCCACATTAAGGGAATGTCTATAATCTTACTGAGTATATACAAGGTTGACTATCTCCCAAACGAATAAATAATACGGTACTGCTGTTGGGAATTCATTAAAATTAATATAGGGAATTAATAGCTTCCTTGTAGAACAGATTCAACAAATTGTATTTAATATCTAGCATCAACAATTTTCAAATTATACTTTCAGCAAAATTGTAATTAAATTTTTGATACCACCATTCCTGATGCTAGAGGATTCTACAAGAAATCAGAACCAGGAATGAAATCAAAGCGTATATAGAGCAAAATTTTAACCAAAACTATAAAAAATATAGAGATTTCAGGTAGAATAGTCTATATATAACAGAATTTCATTATCATCAAAGGTTAATGGAATGGCATTGAAATTAATATTTTTAGCAGACTTACAAAAAAAATCATGATGTTTCCAAAAGACATGATAAGCGCCTTATTACCCTAATATGTGCATGGATAAATGTACTTCGGTCAATTTGGCCCCCACTTTTTCGCTATGGAATTATTTAGTATTTTCTGTGCTGTATAGACTACCAGTCATTTACACCAAATGGTGCTGCACTTAATGACAAAAATGGCACCATTTTATAAACTCAATTTCAACGAATTTGCAAATAACTTTGGATGGTAACTTGGTCACGACTAATTAACATTCCAGTATCATTTCAATATTCCTTTGGGGACAGGATGATATGTGACAAGAAGAGGAGTGGAGAGGAGAATGCGGTCGTGTCCAACCATTTTGTAGTACTGCCACAACATTTGCCTTTTGACCGGAGGGCCAAGGAGGGATCAGCCAACATGTTGCCTATGATAACCCCTGATTTTTTTAAAAATCGCCAATACTTTTGGGGTTTCCTACAACAAACCCGGTCCCACTATTTGTAAATCCTGGCTGCGCCCTTGGGGGAAGGGGGGGGGGGAGATCCCCGAAAACCGCGGAATTGAATCCAGGTGAACAGATCTCCGGATTATGAGGCAGAAGAGAAAGCCTCCCAACCACCAACAACTTCGATACAAAATTTCAACGTCAAAAAATAAAGCCTCGTCTTTGATTTCCAAAAGGCATTTATATATTTTGGTTATAAAATACATTTCCTTAAAAGCAAAACTGACAATTTTTGAGTGAAAAAAAAAAATATGTAGGCCTAACCCACACCATATAGTTGGCACACATGTATGATAAGTACTTTCAGAGAACTGGTCACATTTTTCTTTAAAACGATTATATACAAACGTGTTTCAACTATAAAATTTCTTAAGGTTTATGTAGTTTGCTTCGAGGAAAATAAAGAAAAAAAATATAATAAAGAAAATGGGAAAGGGGTCGATAAATACTTGTCCTGAATAACAAATCTCAGTCAAAAAACAGGGCAAATACATATACTACAAATCAAAAATGGGGGAAATTATTGCATAAATTATGATCGACCAAACAATACCATAAATTAATTAATTAATTGAGTATGGGGAATGTACTCTTATAGCTTTAGCATGTATGTAAGCACAAATGATGTGTGTTAATAAGTGGGCATAAATATCTATAAGAAATATACAATTAACAGGAAGAAATCCTATTATGGTTATTTACCATAACATATCCATCCTTATAAGCAATTCAAGAACATTAACAGTATATAACACATCCCAGAAGGATAGAGGAGAATTGAGGACTTTATCCCCTCTTTTCCGCAATCTATACCCTTCTTCATCATTTTGTTACATCCCAAACGAATACTATATCCAGCAAACAGGATTGAGGGTTATAATGACGTGTTTAATAGTCAGTTTACCACACATGAATAGACCCGATTAAATAAAACCAATGCTACATATCCAGTTAATATTTATAGGCATTAGTGGGCTGGCAGGATAAGTTAGGAAGTATGCCCAGAAATTTATGACCCTTGTGAAGGTTTTATTGCTGCAATATGATTCACATTGACCTGTATATGAAACACATTTCAAGAAGCATGTAAAAATAATAGGTTAACATGTAAACGTGTTTAAAACAAAGTAACACACATTTTCAAAATTAACAATTCGCCATGCTATGGAACCATTACATTGCCCATTTAAAAAATAACATGTCAAATGTGGTTAAATGGGTAAAAAAATAAAAATAAAACCCAACTTACATGTATGCATTATACAAAAAACTATATTAATATGGTATATGCAAAAATTACATGTTTAAAATTCAAAAAATGCTTGCAAGGGTATTACATGCATCTTGCAAATACATCATGCAGATGCATGCAAAAATACAAAAGTGTTAAGTAAAATGCAAGGAATAATAGTAAATTTATCTAAAATATCTTAAATAAGTTATTAATAATGCAGAATGAAAATAATAAATAGGGCAAAAGAAACTAAACACACAATATACTATAAGAATGATCAGTGAATGGCGGAATAATGTTCAATTCAATTCAACTCAATACCCATGACGTTCAGAAAAACACGAAGCCATTTGGTAGGGGTTTATTTCAATATCAGGAGGAGACTATAGCATGTCAGTTTATAGTGATTTAAGCATCATTGTTAAATTAATTTCCCAACAAATTGCAAATATTCTTAGAAATATTATTCTATGATTTCATAGATTATTCTAACTAAATTCTTAATCTATAAGTATATAGATATGAATGCCTTAAGAATATTCCTTGAGTATAGATTAAGTTTGCATAAATGTTTCAAAATATAATTTACGTAATTTCGTAAGTTAATAATTAGCTCGTAAAATTCTTTTGCATATTTGGAAAATTAGCCTGATATTCAAGGCATGAAACCAATATTTTTTGAAGAATTCATTATCATCATGACAGTGTAACATATAATGCTTCTATAGTGTTAATACTAAGATAGTGAAAGAAATTAATAGTCCATAGCTATATATAATTTGAAATTCATGGATATTTCAGGATTTTCCCGGTTACGGGAAAATAGAATGAACATGAATGTCTAACATATTGAGTAAACATTAAAATTTCAGACTAAAACTCTTCTCGTGTTTCCCAACATTGCAAGGGAAATGGATACGGTACTTAGAAACAGACAAAATGGTCTTCATTTACAAGATGGGGGTCATGAAAAGACATGTTCATTCCCATGAAGGTTACGAGTGTCTAATGGATGGTCAACCATTCTATTTTCTAAATACAGCATGCATACTACAGCTCACTGCTTATTGAATATTTTAAAAAGAACCAGCTCCATGCACTGGCATACATTATTCGTTATGATGAAGGCTATGTGGTTTCAAATGCTTTAAAATATTAAAATATTCATTTGCCACTGAATGATTAAGACAATTTGTACCTTAAAGAAAATACAATTTTCTCTAGTTTTTTTTTTCTATAAGCTAATTTTGGGGAAGAAAATCAATTTGCGACGTCTCGATGGCGCTTCGGCTGCAGTTTAGGAAAACGCAAAATGTACAATCATAATTCTTAGACTGGAAAGTATGCTATATTCAAAAGCAAGCTTGGTTCTATACATTGTAACTTATCATTACTACCAGCATAAAAGTAGCAAAGGTCCTTTCGTGTAACTTTTTAAAAAAGAGTTAAAGTAGTACTCTAATTAATATCAGCAGGTTTAGTTGTATACATTTAATTGCGCTTCTCAACGCAAACCCACAAGCTCCCAGATGCTCTACATTTTTCAATCAATATGAAGCATCTTGCCAGGCATACCATGAGCAAATGCAACAACTGAAAATTACGTTGGGAGGAGCAAACCATCTTATATTTAGTTGCTAAGCAACCCTAGAAAGGTAATTCCATCCTATTCTACCAGATGGCAGCAACTCCTAAGCCCAATCCATATTTTTAAAGATGACAGAATGTCTTCATTCAAACGTGGCAGTAAAAACTGGATTCGACTAGAATGAGCAACTAGAAATTGGTTTACACAAATATATGCATTTATGGTATAGAATTCTACGTGCATAACTGTTTCTGCAAAGAATTGAATTCTGGAATGCAGTTTCATTTACAGAAGTTGGAAATATTGTTGGTTATGTTTTTATGGTCCAGCAAGTAGTCAACTTAAAACTTAATTTTCATAAAACCTTTGATTGACTATGCATCAAATGTTTTATGAAAACTTTACAGAATTTTATAAGTAAGAGTATAGGGCCTACAGGCAAGTAACTATTTGTGTGTTTCTTACATATATGACTTGGAAAACATGTTGGAGATTTCTCCATAACACCCTCATCCCCTAAACAGATGAAGTCCTATTTGTTTGACCCCTAAACCAATAAAACCAGTCATATTCTCATAGACTAATATGTCCACTGTGACTGAATATAAATAAATTATATTAAGCTATACATTGATTTCGTAAAATTGAATGTTTTTCCATGAAAAAATTCGCAGACAATATTATTAAGGCTGCATTATGTAAATGTAATATTTGAACAATCCCTTGCATATGTTTGATGCTGTGATATTACCCCTGCTTTAAAAAAGGGCATATACAATAATTTGTCAGTAACTGCATGATACTAGATCCTAATATAGAATCAAAATGCAGGGATATATATATATTTATATATATATATATATTATAGAATGAATATGTATAGACTATCTATACATTACTGGCTTGTATACAAGCCAGTAATGAAACACCTTAATTTGCATGTTATGAAAAAGTTATCAGCTTTGTATATTATTATTGATTTTTTGATAAAAGCCATGTTGACACCCTGTATTAGCTCATATAATCAAGCGCTTCAAGCAGTGGCTTTGTCACAATTGTCAGATATTACATGCAACTGCTGCGCCTGCTATAAGACATGCAAAGCATCTCTATTTCTACATCAGTAAAGTAATTTCAAAAATTGTCTGTGGATGGAGGGTGGGTAAGAGGGGTATTTGGCATGCTTTTTTGGCCGCCACTGGAAGTTTACAAACTGATGAATTGTGATTTGTGTCGTCATTTGCACACCTCAACAGAATCACAATTTCGGCTTGCAAAGTAAAAGTTCGATGTATTTTTATGGTGCAAAAGGAATTAAGTTACTATAGTAAATTTCATGACATTTGTGGAAATTTTAGTGTTATATTTATTATTACTAACCAGGAAAAAGTACGTACGAAAAAAGATTCAGAGAAAGTCTCACACTGACCAACTTCAATGAAACATTTACGATTTTTAAGTAGGCTTAATGAAGTATGCTTTAGTATAACTATAGCAAAAATTATTTTTTAACTCATAAAAGTGCAAATGTTTGAATAAATAAAAACGAGACCCTCATCAACATTAATATCTAAAGAATATATAAATTCAATGTGTTAAAAAAGCGTATAATCAGAACACTTCTCAAATTTTATTAAGAGCCAATATCACTCCTGTACCAAATTATAGCTAAATAGCTTCCCTGCAAAACACGGGTGTTAACAGTGATTGCCTATATACAGGGGTCCAACCAACGGTTTTCCATGCTAAAGACACGGGAAGTTGTTGTGAGACAGGGAGGGGTGGGGGGAGTAAGGGGGCGAACCTACACTATGGCGCTTAAGCATAAAAAGTCTGGAAAAGTAGAAGATGTTTTTCCAGGAAAATAGGTGTTGTGCAAGAAAGAGAATTTCAATTTAAGGTCCCGCAGTTGTCATGGTCAATTTATGGCAACCTTCATGATAAATGCTTATGTTGTATGTGGGTATTTCGACTAGTACATAATATTCTCTACAAGTACGTATAAAATATTACAATGTCTACTTTCATTTAATGTGCCGGCAAGCATAAATATCAATAAAAACACTGACATTTTGGGCACTATAAAAAAGCACAACTTTTGCCGACCGAAAAAAAAAATACTTTCTAATCGAGTGCTTATGTTATACTGAACCATTCAACATATCCATACTGACCTTTTAACAAAATGAATATAATTCTGTAAGCACTGGCACAGAAAAGCACTTGAATGTCACGCACATCAAATTGCATCACTTTGTGGCGTATTAGTGCATGACCACCAATGAAATTGCACTTAATACATTCTTGCAAAATATCCTGTCCATAGTTTTCCTTCTCTTTCTCTCTCCCTCTCTCTCCCTCAAACTATCTAAGGATATATAAATGAGTGCATATAGCTGGTAATCTAATCCATCTAACTTATTTATAGAAAAAACAACTTGGCATGTACTTCTAGTTAGCCACGGCCGTATGCTCCCTGATGTCTAATTGAGGCAGCCATTACGATATGCAAGAGATATTATATAGATTCTTAAGAGATAGAGAAAAAAACTGATTGCAACATCATGCTATATGGATATAGAATCTAGTGCAAGCATTCCAGCTTAAAGTAAGCTATTTCAGTACTGAGAAATATCCATACGCAGAAAAAAAATGATATGCAACACCAAAATAATGTTCATGCCAATATGTTGACTATTTAGTAAACAAGAAGAGTATTATTAAATAGTATGCATTGCATTCAATACAATCAATACACATGGACATCTCGATCATGATCTATAAAGCTTTAATCACTGTAATAATTTTTAAGTGATTTTACATGCAATTATTTTTTTTAGAAACAGAAAATCATGATCTAAATTCTTTAATTTTGATTTTTTATTACACGAATTTTAGAAACTTGGCTGAAAGATTTAATCATGATTGACTGATGCACTGTGGGTCTGTGGCATTTTTGTTTAGACAAATTATGTTTAAAGTGTGGATGGATTGGCTTAAACCGCCGATAATAGAAAGTAGACATGTAATTAAATGTGACTGACTATTCATGCTAACCAACATCTACCTTAAACGTGGTTTATTTGTAATCATATGCCAGCCAATGTCAACGAGTAGTAATGCAAAATTAGTTGAATTCAAAAATTCAAGTTAAAACTTTCTGTCCTGGACCTAATAAGATTAGGAGCCATTCAAATATGACGTCATAACAAAACTCCCATTTTTAGTACCCCCCTTTCGTCATCATAAGTACGATTCGACCATAACCCCCCCCCCTCCCAAATCCTACATACGATTCCCAAAATTTTTTAAAATTACCAATTATTTTCAAAGAGTAACCACAAAAAGTTGATTGAATGTTAAAGTAAAATTTTTAAATGAAGTAAGACTTCCAATTTAAAATAGATTCGATTTGACATAAATAAGAAAATTACTTTAAATATTTCATAAACCATGATAAAAAGTGGAAATTTAAAAATGAAAAATAATAATTCCTTCAGCATATTAAACAATTAGGAGGAGTGTGTTTGTGACGTAGGATTTCTCATTTTACTACTCCCCCCCCCCATGTCAGCATCTGTAGGATTTCCCCACTAATCCCCCTCCCCTAAACTGATGACGTCATATTTGAATGTCCCCTTACCAGTTGTGAATGAACCTTATTGGTTTTGATTGAATTTTTAAAAATTTCCTCATTATAGGCCTACAACTCTTCTGACTCTTCTACTTGTAATTCTCACCCTGCATATGGATCTCTTATTATTTTTATTCATAAATTGAAATCCTCATTTATTTGTGCATTTCTTGATTAACTTTTCAATTGTTGAATATGTTATTAGCACCAATAAGGTTGACATGATTTTTTTGCTTCACATAATAAGTTTTATTTAGCATTGGCATAAGCCTATATAAAAAAGTGCAATTTCAAATGAGGCAAATTTTCAATCATCCCCAAGAACCCTGAATAATTTCACAGGAATATAAATAAGGTTGACCTAATACAACGCCTTTTTTTTGAATATTTTTCTTATAGCAATCAGCTTATTGAATCGGAAAAATTACTTTGCTTTGATGTCGAAAAAAAACCTTAGCTGATTTTGAATTGAAAGTATAGAATGAAGATTGCACAAAGGCATCAGCTTTCAAGATTCAAGCTCTTGAAAATGTGCATTTGTATGCATATAAAAAATCTATTAGGATTTGCTGACTTTTCATATATTAAATTACAAACTATAATACATTTCATTAGATCATAAGTAATCTAATTTGTAGTGGATTTATAAAAAAGTAATTAAATTTGTCATGCTAGTCATATTTAACTACCGACATTTTTAATTTAATTTTCGTTCACGATGATGGAAAATCACATTCATAGTACTTATCATAGCTTATAAAAACATTCCTGTTACTATGTAGAAAAGAAATGTCCCATGTTATTTTGGTTTTAATGAAAATTTCGCATTTCAAGACAAAAATTTCCACATTTTTTAGAAAAGGTTTATATCAAATATCGTAAAAAAAACAATTTTCCCATTTAATTACCATTATATTGAATATTCAAGTTTATATAAAAAAAATAGGTATAGCAGTTTGTTAACTAGGGAACAAAAGAAAGCAAATGAGCAAATAATATATTTTAATTAATTTTCAGTATAATTTAGCAATTTTAACTATCGGTGCAGTAATCAAATGCAAAATTCAAACTACTTCAAATAAATTTACAAGTAAATCAAATTCCTAATGAAGCAACTATTCCATGCAGTTGAGGGTTCGATGATTATCTAAGGTCAGACGGGATTTCATGAGATGCCATTTCTACTTAATTTAATAAGCAGTACAGTGCATATTATCAATTATGGCATAATGAGTTAAATAAAGTATAACCAAATATTTGTTTTTATCTAAGCAATTTCAACTATACTTGATTTGATTATATATTTAAGTATTTTATTTAGATTCCTGATTACTTTTTTTTGCAAGTAAATGATTTCCCCCAAATCGATTACCTTAAATGTTATTACATTAAAGCTTGTTCCATGCAACCTTCTTTTGAGATACAAAGATACCTTTGTTTTACTGTCAAAATCAGTTTTCCCTCACCTTCATTTGTTTTTCTTTAAGAATAAAAAATAGGCACATATTTTGTATATAGATTATGTTTACATATGGAATTTAAAGCAGGCCTATGGATATATGTCCAAGCTAAAGCCTAACAATTTGGATAATTTGGGGACAGCAATTTTAATTTGGTGACTGAAATTTTAAAGTGAAAGTCACAATTTGAAAGAAGATGGCTGTAGGAAAAAGAGCATGAAAAATTAAGAAAGGAATGTAAAGGAATTTAATTTGTGCCCACCAACCAATAAATCAAATGTCCTGAATACATGGATTTACCGATAAATGCAAAGCCCAAATATGCGCCATTTTACTGATAATATGTAGCGCCCTCTACTGGATAAAAGGCACCAGCTCTCATGAAAAACGTAGACAAGCATGCTCTAGAGGGCGACACCAACTATCAGTGTCTGCTGAAATCACATGGAAAAATGGTGTCTAACATGTATTTAGCAAATGTCGGGATTTTTTCAAAATGAAAATTCTGCAATTTAAATATCCCTTTCTACAAAGTGGGACTTTCCTTTAATGTAATAGGTCTACTTTAAGTGTATATTTTTTCATATCAGTTATAGCCAATCAGGGGAGCTAAATGATGTTTGAGTGAATGACAGAATGCAATGCCTCATGACGTCATTTATACAGCTGTACAGCAGACTGCTTTCTGTGTATTTCATTCCTTATTTCTAACAGGTATACTTAAAATTTAAAAGAAGAATAAATGTATTCAAAAAAAGTATAACTCAAAAAAAATTAAATAAAAATGTTGATATAGGCTATATATACACATAAACAATAAAATTCCCTGAAGTGTGCAATTTCAAATAAAGCAGAAAATGGCAAATGAGCCCACACATAACAGTTGGTGACTGGATAAGCTAATGACTCCATTCAACCAGAATCTTAATGAGATGATAGCAACAAAAGGCCAGATTGCTTCTATATACGAGATCATTATCGAAAAACAGAAGTCAACTCAATAATGCTGGAAACTGCAATCAGTAATAACTATCATATTTTTATGCAAATAAAGCTATGTATCTATGCCATAGTCAAGATCCTCAAATGCCATTTTAAAACAAATGGAAAAGTTTACATTTAATGATATTTGATCAAATTTTATTAAAAAAATTAAAAAGCCTAAGCCACTTGATATTAGCTAATATTTTTGGATTGTTTTATTAATCTTTTTTATATTTACTACAATGTTTCATTGATGTCTAATTTTATAGACTTGTTGGACTTCTTTCAATTATTTTTATTTTTGATTACATTTGATTTGCGTTGATGACATTAATTTTTTTAAGTTTTCAGTGAGAAAGGATTTCAGTACTTCAGCTCACAACTTCATCATGAATTAGTTTCAATTGCAAAATTAAAGCAATGTTATCATATTTCTTAATCAATTGCGATTATTTTATAGCTCTAGGGATCATATCCATCTCATTAATCAAATAAGAAAACTTATTTAGTTTGCAAAAATAGAATATCATTTAAATATTACATTTTATTTATTCATTTGCATTTTTATATGCCCATTTGAACTGAATAGACGTTGAAGAAAAAAGTCTGACGAGGAACTATATATTCGAAGCTGGCTTTTTGCCATTAGGATCTGTTATCTGCCATAATATAAACGAAATCAGAAATTTAAATCTCAATTATTGCCCTATTTCCAAGAAAAATATGTGATTATGTTCAATTTATATTCTTTTTCCAGTTAAAGGAGAATAATATACATAACTGCATGCCGTAAAAATGCATCCCAAAATTATAGAAGAATTATTTACACTGTTTGGAAATCATTGTCATTAACATATACCAATATCAGGCTATACCATGGCAGAATCTTTAATCTGGAATATATTTAGATATTTCAAACCGATATCAAATTGCAGGAATATACAATTTGCAAGTAAACTATTTCCTTCAAACAAAGTAAACAAATTGTTAATGATTTTATCCTGCTTAGTTTGTTATAGATACTGATATTCGTTCAAAGAAATCCTGCACTAAAATTGTGATTTATTAGATTCTTCTCTGATACTATTTGAATCCACACTGGATAAAACCTTTTCAACGAATTTTATTATGTGTATTACAGAAGATAAACTATTTCCAATAAATTGGTTTGCTGCATGGATACAATGGAGTAATGTCACTTTATAACGGCTAGAGAATTGATACCGAGAAATATTCTATGCAATTTAATGTTTTTGTAGTCTGAAACATTGTAATTAACATTATATCAAATCGCATGTCATGGATGTAAAGTGGATATTTCTTAAGTTCCTAACTCCTTATATGTGCCTTACGTTGCATCATAGGCCTACCCCGCATTTCATAATGAAGCTCATGGGGCTCATACTAAATTTGGAAAAATTTCAAACTAATTTCTAAGCTAATTTAACTTACCAACTTAAAATTCTAAAGTTACTCAAAATTGGGAATGTAAATCATTTCTGGTCAAATATTTTGAAGCTATAGTAGAAACTATCCCGTGAAAATACTGTATACATAAATGTATAATATACATCAACCTTATATCTTTTCCATAGAAGAACAGCAATGATAAGTCCTGCAGATTTATGAACATTATAACATCAAATTGCTTTTGTATACATTTTTCAGAAAAAAAAATCAGCAGCAATCTTTAAAAAGTGACCTAGCAGATTTATTAATCCCAGATGAAAAATAAATATTCCATCTTCTAAATCTCTGATGAAAAACTTACATAGTATACGAGTGTATAGGTTCTACAGAAATAAAATCTTCTAAACCTTAATCTCGAAACATAATATTCCACAGAAATCGTGACGAAACCTTGGTTTTATGCAGAACATTAATTAATATAGATATCCCTGCAGAAATTTGTCCCTTTAATTATTTAATTTCTGAAAAACATGTCCATATTGGTTGCAAACTATTTTTTCATAAAAAGTGTCAGATTTTCAGAAACAAAAAGCTTGTTTCCTGTTGATTTGTGATAAATGTTATAAATTTGAAAAATATATATTACCTTGTATTAAATGTGCATTAATTACTTATTTTCAAGGCATGAGGGGTCTTGAATTATACACAATCTATCATAACAAATGTGTAACATATCTATGCTTCTGTTCTTAGCAAATGCTATACTGTGGTTTTCAGATACGTCTGCAATAATACAACCAGAAAAAAAACCCAAACATAAAAAAAGATGTACAATACAAAAAAATCAATGGATGATTTCTGACCAAATCAAAATTTCAGAAAGACTTGCTTCATACTTCAATGGAGTGGGCAGTATATGGCCATTAATTCTTTGTCACATATTGAATGAAAGAACAGTGTCTCTTATCAAGTATCAATGATTGCTTGTACAAATTGCATTGATTTAAAATTCATTTCATTTGTTCTTTTGAAAAGAGTCAAAATGAAAAGGCCATTGATCTATTGGAATCACTATACTCGTGTGACAGGAAAGAATATAAAGAAAAAGAAAAAAAAAGGGAAAAAGGGGTCATGTAACAATGGCCTGCATCAAATGTAACATGTCTTCATGTTTCAATACAAACTTCATTTTCTGATTGGAAAATAGTGGTCATTCTGACACATCCACATGAAGAAAAAAAACAAGAAGCTTTACTAAATTTTGACAACATAATCACTCATGCCCACAAACTGCAATTTTTACAATGTGTAGTCATTTCAAGTGAAACAAATTTGTTATTAAATGTATAATATAAAAATGAAATGCAACTTGGTTTCAGTATATACCAAGTGTAACATGATCAATTTTCTTCCCATTGAAAAGTAGGACATCTTATGACGTCTGGAAAATTAATTTATGAAAATAATGTTTACATATAACTGAAATAGAACAAACTATAAACAATAATAAATTATTTAGTATACTGCCAGTTTCAATTTGAGGATGTCAATAACATACAAATAGATGTTGCATATGTAACCCATTGCAAGAATTTGAATAGCTAGCAACACAAACATTACAATTTAAGACTTATGATCCAAACATTATTATTTATTTAGGAGATTTTGATTAACTTGCTCCAAATATGAGTTTTACTGACGAACATTGTGAGTTTTGTGACATTATAAATAAACAGATACATCTCCTTTAAAATGCATATGAGCATATAACGTTACTTCTTTAAATAAGCACATTCATTACGAACACAAATTGCATGGTCCTTTTTAAATGTCATTCATTTTTTCTGTTTAACCAAACTGACCATAGTATGAGCATAGATATAGTCCTCTTCAGACATCTGCTTATACTTAAAAGCCTAATGATATGCCTCAGTCACTTATACCTTTAATCAATTAAGGGGAGGGGGCTAAAATGATGTCATTAAGTAGCAAGTTTCAAATTAAAGCTCACTAACTGTCTGTGGCTTCTGTTTATAAACCACCTATTCTAGTGTTTAATTTATGATCAGTTTGACCACAGTAAAGGTATTATTGTTTAATTGGCATGTACTTAAAACTTGATGGACTTATTCCATAAATTAACAAGTTTCAAATTGCTATTGAGCATTTTGATATGACTGCTAACCCCTAGCACCAGACAGGTTAAATTTGGGGAAATTTTTAAAAAGGTTTTTATACTCTAATTTAAAGTATTTGATTTAGGACATTTGTGAATATTTGGATTACTTTTCACATGATTCTGTAACATCGAATGAAGAATGAGTGGCAACCAGACTATATAACCAAGCATAAAAACGACTTTTACAGGTTGACTTCTTGGATACTTTTATTTATTAAAATATACCTATATTATGTAAATGTTCATAAGAATTTGACCAATTTTACATCTAAACTTGGGGCTAAATTAATGTTATATATAGGCCTACTGAAAAATACAAATGTTCACATATGAAAATCAGGCAAAAGTTATGACTTATGATCACAAAAAGTATGACTTATTATTACATATGACAAGAAATGACTTTTTGTGACTTGATGTCTTGGTGTATCCTTAATTTTGTGAGGATGTTCTTGAAGGGGGGGGGGAGGGTTTTCAAAAATGTTATACCATGCATCGTGTATACCAATTTTTGAGAATCATGCATGGATAAAATAAAATATTTTGCATTGAATATTTCATTGATAACTTCTGACAAGGCTTGTTTTTAACCTAAAATAAATGTTTTTTGTTCCTGATTTTTTTCTTGATACGAGTGAAGAGGGATTGTGATGCATTACATTTTAAAGGACAAATACACTTTTTTTGCTATATTTAATAATAATTCGTTAAAGAGTACGAAGGAAAAGTGAACATGAATAGTCTATGATTAATGCATCTCCTACAACAGATCATTAATGCAATGACCAATGGTGCTTTGTGTGCATAAGCATATATTACTAATGGTCTTGCTCAATGGCACTAATGAGAATTTCTAAATGCTGAGCACGATACGGCAACATATGGTCAGTTAATTTGTGGTCAGCACTATATAGGTTGAGCTATTGCATTTAATGCATGGAAACGCATTCTGTCCATGCCTATTTGTGATGTCAAGGATCGGAAATACCAATTAAGTTGAGGTACATGCCATGACAAACTAGCATGTATAGCTTTAACTCCCAGTTGATAATGGGCTCATATTGCTTATATATTCTTGGGAAATATTTGATTCACACCATTTGTAGGTCCATTTGAAGCTGGACATTGCATTTAATGACATCTTGTAGTCGATTATAATGTCTAATGAGATTAGGAAAGCATTTATCCATTAGGAATAGTATTATTCATGACAAGGAGTGAGGGCTAAACCTTAGTTCATGTTTGTTTGTGCATAATTTGAATGAGCATATTTTCCTAAAACTTTAAAGGTGAACTGTACATTAAGTGTAAATAAACATTATTTGAAAGCTTGTTTATGTGTATAACTAAAATAAATATTGGTTAGGCAGTAAGAGAACAACTAATTTATCCAAAGATACAAGCTCCTCAGAATTTATTTCTTAATTCTGTACTAGTTGATGAATGGACTTATTACATTTATGTTTTCTATGCCTAAAATACAACATCTGTAACCATGCAAGCAATCTAATATTGTTCCTTGGCTTATACACTTTTTTTAAATCTCTGAGTTATATCAAAGAATAAAAAATGTGTGCATGGGTTTATTATTAACAGTCTGGTTTAGGAATAGTGTTTTTTTAACGATTTGTCTCCATTTTACAAAAACATATATATTAATATTTAGTACAAAAATTAAATGGGGTGTGCATGGAATCTTGCAACTTTATCAAATAAATATAAACATTTTGTAATTTTTTTATATCAAAGTTATGTATTTTTGTTAAACATTATTTGCTGAACGGCAAATACAAAATGTTGTTAAGTATAGTATAATCAATGCAAGATTAACCATAATCTCTGGCACACAGTTACTAAAACCAACAAATTATACCAGGAAAAGAGAAGTTTTCCCTGATGTCTGGATATACATTTGTTGACAGTAGTTGACTTACCAAAAGTTATCAAAGACCAAACATTATTTTTCGCAATTAATAAAGGGACAGTCTCACTTTGAAACAAGTTGATTTTAATAAAAAGAGCGTGGAAAATTATACTTAAAATGGAAATTGCGATTGCATTTGACAATATCTATCAATAAAAAAAAATGATCTGAATACCTAGATTTGGTTGGCAATGCGAAGCCTTAATAGACGCCATGTTTATTACAGCATAGTGGCGCCTTCTATTGGAATGAAGGCGCGAGCTCTCGTGAGGCCATAGACATACGTGTGCTAGGGGGCGCCACATTGCATTAAAGCATGCTGAAAGCAGCTGAAGGCTAAGGAAAATGGCGCCTACTGTGCATTTTGGAAACTGCGTGATTTCTTCAAAACGAAAACTTTGCTGCAATTATTATTGGCACAGAAATTAATATCTAATAATTGTGTATTGTTTAAAAATAACTTGTTTCAAAGTGAGACTGTCCCTTTAATATAAAAAAAATTCCTGTTTCATAAGGAAAGTATACATTTTAAGTGTTTTTTTTTAAAATCACGATTTAAATATATGAAATCATATTTTTAAGATATAGTTTGTCTTGATTAAAAAGGTGATGATTTTATACGCCCTGTATTCATTGCATGAAATTCAAGACAAAATTCAATGTATTCCTGAGCCTTCTTATTAAAAGAGCAAGCAAACCAGACTTTGTCCCATATACCATATATGCATAAAGTAATTTAGGCCTAGGCATAAGACTGAATATTGCCAATATGTTAAAGCCAATGATAGCATAAAAATCCTACAATTTTTCCTCAGGATATATCTATACGATCGTACATGTACAGAATTAGGTAAAAATCTATTATTTTTTATTTTGAGATAACCATGAAAATTCCAAATTGCATGATGAGCCCAACAGTTTGGAAAACAGGATGTGCTTTATTATATCATGATGAGTATTTTATGACTAGATAAAAATATTATATAGTTAAGCTTAATTATAAAATGAAATTAATTTATGCATGTATGAACACGTAAAGTCTCTAAAAAGTATATATAGCCTAAAACTGATGATGTCAACATAGCAAAACCACAAGAGAGGATTTTTGAAGATTTCATTTTCTACGCAAAAACTCAGGCATTGACAACATAAAAGCTAAACTAATTATTTCACAAAAAAAGTAAGAGTATTACAACCACTCATTCTGATTGGCTAACACAAATTTAATATAACTTTAGATTCAAAAACAAATTTGAGCTTATAATCAAAAATATTTTTTAATTATATATATATACATTCTGGGAAATGCATTGTTAAAAAGCTTCATTATTATTAAAAACAGTATAACAAGAAATATGCAAGACCAATCATATTTTCTTTTCCATATAACTCAAAATGAAATAGCATATCTGATGAATATACAACAACATGTATATATGAAGAATAATTTATTTTGAAAAATTCTTAATTTTATAAAATGCATAAAAAGAATATAACTATAGAAACCATCTAATTTCAGCACTGAAGTGCATGTTGTTTATGCCATTTTTAGCAACTCCCTAGCAATCTATTGTCTATAGTGGCTAAATAAAAACGTAAATTATATGATGTAAATAATCATGTATAATGGCCTGTTTACTACTTTATATGCCTCGCATAAATAGGCCTACAACTGTTATAAAACCTTACATTTTAGGAGTACTTCTAATCAGATATTCAAGTTTCTGGACTCCAATTTAATCCTTAACCTAAACATATAATATAGATTCCGCTAAATATGCTAGCAGCTTTTTAAGTGAAAACTTGGGACCCATCTTATATATAACAAATTATTCTTAACTTTGCATACCTTAATTCACTTTAATAGATGGGACCCAGGCCTTACTACAAGTAGCAACTCATCCTTAAAAAAAAGTTTCATCTTGAAATAATTTAATTTCAAAACAAAGGCAAACAAAAATTTAAGAAGGGCATAGCAATTTAATTTTATATGGATTTACCATATTTAAGAAATAAGGACTTTACTTACATCCAAGAATGGCTACATTTTTTTGCAGTATTTGGAACAGTGTGGCGCCATCCAGTAGTTACTTGTGTACATTAAACCATTAAAAGTGCTCATGAATATGGGTTCACTTATGCTTATTGCATTGTATACAAAGGCTGCCATTATTATATTATTTGAAAAATGACTGAATTTGGATATTTATACGAACTAAGACGGAAAAAAATTGCATGGTACTACTCAACTTAAAGTGTGACTGCCACCATGTAGTCATCAAAAAATGAATATTCGCAGTGAAAATCCTTTTTCCAACAATCAAGCTCTTTCCAAATATTTGTATATTTCTTGAATTGCAAGTCCAGTTAATATTTCAATTTACAAACCTATTGTCATTTTCGGTCTTAAGTTTAAAAAAATTACTTGTCCAAAGGTGAAACTTTACCCTTGAAGTGACAGCTTCATGTGCACTTTATGCATGACCTACCTTCGATCTGGTTGATCTGACTTGCTGTTAAGTCACAAGCAGAAAATGCAAATAACATAACATCACTTTAAGCTCGATTAGTCAGGAGGTACGAAAGTGCAAAAAGTTTTAACCACATCTTTAGCTGTCAGTTTGTTTTTAAAAAATGTCGCTATATACTCATCTATTTATAACATATAGGAATAAACATGTGCTTTGTATATTTGGACGATCTCTTACTTTTGCCAGAGCAATCAATGATCCTATACAAAAAATACCATAAATGTATGGTCTCCTCAGTATTTAATTTATCATCCTACACTAAACAACCTATGAGCTTCCACATGCAAGTAAACAAAATTTAAAACATTATATTGCATGGGTTGCATTCAATGTATAAGAGTGCAAATGTTAAATAACGTATTATCAAACGAATTTATCCAAGTATTTATATTTGAATGCCCATAGATGTATTCTATTAAGAGCATTAAAATGCAGTTTGAATCGTTGAACTGGTTCACGTTTTCAGATTTTGTCTGTTGACAAAAAATGTTATGCATGGACTTAACAGAATTTGAAGAATTTCTCAATCATGGTTTGAAAAGGTTATGCAAATAACCTATAACGAATTTCAAAGAAGTCAATACATAAAGAAATTGTAGGAAATGTAAAAGACATTTAAAGATCTGTAAACGACTGGTCTATTCTATACAACTTTAGCTTGGGATCAATAAGGTTAATCTTTTAGACCATATATTCCCACTTAATGACTAGCAATATATTTTCAACTTCTCTATCATAAAACTTATAGCTTCTGAGGACTACAAATACAACGTAAAGCTTAGTATACAATAAGCCGGAAGAATTGTAAACCCAGTCTTGATACCCTTAATACTCACTGTAAGCTGAATTTATAGGTTATTATCACATTTTTTAAAGATAAAAATACTCCAATTTTAATAAATTAATTACTATTGAACTTGCTTAATTTTCTGCATATGTTGACTTTGTACAACGATTTTACATTTCCACATTCAATTTTTTGTTGAGAAACTCATTTAAATAGTTTGAAAAGCTTACTTCTATATAATCTGCCTCTTAGAATACTACTTTTGGCTGAAATTTACAGTAATTTTATTGGAACATACCTGAGTCATCATTTACAGCAAATGTTTTAGGAACGACCTTAGTACATTTATCAACACTAAACACTTTTTTTCATATGCCACAAGTTATTGATTTGAGCATCCTTAATAATTTACTAATCTTGGAAAGTTATTGATTTCATGCAAACTTATACATTAACATTACTCCTAAGGTAGTACCTTGAAGCCAGGTAAAAACTGATATTAACTAACAATTCTCGAGTGTACAATATTCAGCCAAAAAGAAATTGTTGTGGCTATACTCTAAGAATAGATACATATACTTATAATTATTGTTTCATAATTATATTTTGCAAATTTTGCAATGATGTTATCATTTGCTCCTATA
Source organism: Proteroiulus fuscus (assembly GCA_034700285.1). Lineage (NCBI taxonomy): Eukaryota > Metazoa > Arthropoda > Diplopoda > Julida > Blaniulidae > Proteroiulus > Proteroiulus fuscus. The sequence continues at coordinate 4,800 of JAQIXP010000116.1, read as the reverse complement.
AATGAGCATTCTCTGTTTGCTATCTCTCTGTTAATCACAACCAGCAAACCTAAATCAAAAATTATTTGGTCTAATAACTTAATGAAGCATCACCTAATTTGATACCATCTTCAATTAACACAATATATAACCTAATATACGTACAAAAGATTAATGAAATGCCACCTTGTTTAAACAAAGCACTGCAGAAACCCAGGGCTTTGTTCCCGTGTGTGATCTAAGTTGTTTACCATGTAGTTTCATTTATAATCAATGACCTGAAGCAATTTATATTTAATTTACACTATGTCCAGTAGAACTGAAATGATAATTAGTTTCCAAATGAATGTCCTGGTATTCACTTTTCATGAAATCAAGACCTTATGTCGTTAATTCATACTATAGTATTTTCATAATATGCACATTAATTATAAAGGAAAATATTACGGCTATAAGCATTTATTAAAATGAATATTATATTCAGTCTGATCACGTCACTGCCCCTAAATGTTGGCAAACATTGACTACTACCGTGTTATACATTAGCATTTAAAATGAAAAGCCTTGACTTATTAGAAGTTACTTTTAAGTAAAAAAATGTGATATTTGAAGTCTAAATTGAAATGTTAAACAGATTTACCAATGGTGATTAATCTAAACTTGTTGAAATGCAAATTAGGTCAATGGTAAGCACACATAGAACTATGTTTTTGGGATACTTTCAGCACCACTTGTGAGTAAATCATGTTACTTTCAGCACTGAAAGTTTCGTTTTGTGTCCTTAGTATACCCCGGTACATGAAAATGCTGCCCATCCTGTATACCATTTTATAATCAGTTATGCTTTAAATACATTAAGTCAGCCTAACAATTCAAATAAAAACGAAAGCTTCAGTCCAGTACTATCGTCACTATATAAATAGTCTATAAATAGGCCTAATCCCCATCAATGTTTAACTCGCAATTGAGAATAATGCCAAATCATTGAGACAATTTCACTGGTGATATAAGCAAGCATTTGCTCAAGTTATATGATATATATATATTTGACAACGAGTGAGTATATATCATCAATTGCTGATCGTAAAATATATTAAGACATATATGGAGAGTTTAGTGAACTGCTTTTCAACTGAGATGAAATATTATTCGTCAAAATAGGATTGGAATTATAAAGAGTTAAAGGAGTTTAAGGAGTCTCTCGGGGGAAAAAAAGCTGACAGTATATATCACAAGGACATTTTTTGTGTTAAGAAACATCGATCAAATTAATGGAGATATTCACAACTGCGTGTCATTATTAGGCATTTATCCAAATGAGGGTGGCAAAATATAACAAAAGGTGTTACAACAATACGTACTAATTTCCACATCAATGACTATGAATGTGTCTTCTTTCTGCCTCAAATTCTGGATAAGATCTGCTATGTATTCTAAAGATTAATTTTTTTATAATCTTTTATAATTCTCCATAAATCGTATAATGTAACCCAGCCCAGGGGCTCAACCATTGATGGTTTCAGGGTTTAAATGATATATATATTAACACCTGGTGCCAGTATTACCAAAATACTGGTTTCAACCCATCTCCACAATTATAAAAAGTTATAATTCATAAAATAAAAACTCCTTTTTATTTTGAGAAAAGTAAATTAAACTAATATCAATATGGAGTTTGCTATTTCCCACAGGAACATTTCCATCCTTTTTATTACAAAAATAGGTTTAAGGTTTGAGAAATCTCTTGATTGCATATATAATATACTCAGCAAATGAAAGTGAGTAGGCCTATTTCAACATTTATAAAGCAACATGTTGGAGCTCAGCATTTGCAAACATTATAGGTAGGACTATGATGTACACATTATTGTTATTAAAAATCATATAATATCCCATCATTTTAATGACAAAATCATCATTGAAACGAGTTTGCCTTTCAGTTTAGCAATTAAATAATAAATTGTTTATTGCAAGGGAAAATATTAACAAATAACAAATATGAAAATATGTTAGTTGAGGGTATGTCAATTTGTAACTCAAATTCCTTCCCTATAGTTAGGCCAACCCTCGTAGAAACATCGTACCATATAAATTATTTCTAAGGCATTTTGCATTAAATATAAAGACCAATTTTGAGTTGAGCCTGACTGTTAGGCCTAGTCGATAATCGTCAGCAAAGATGAAGCTGGTCAGAATAGGTCTCCTATCACCAATAGCAGATAAAATTATTACTCCCAAAAGCATAATTATAGTTACATTTTGGGATAAAAACACTTCTTTCAAAGATGCACTCAAGAATACATGAGAGGACTATACCAAAAAAGAATCAGCCAATAACGTATGACTAAAATGCCAAAAATAAACGAGCAGTTTGAGAAATTTACTGCTTGGATATATAATATACTCAGAAAATGAAATTGGGTATTTCAAACCATGCAAGCTTTTATTACAAAATTCAATATTTGTATCGAATGTGAGAGTATATTCACCAAGGTAATGCCATATTATATAATAAAATTTAAATAAAATAATACGTGCTTAAAACTATACGACAGAACAGGGTATACTGCAGTAAAAACTCGACTTTTTACAGTTCAGCTAATATTTTTTTCTTTCAAACTATTTGTTTCCCCTTAACCCTAAATGCCATAAACTAGCACAAGCATGCCCGCAGTTCTATAGCCCGTTTCTGCAATGCTACCCCTTTACATAATGGACCTCAGACCTATTATCTGGCAGCACCATTTGGTCCTACCAATGTAATGCTCTAACATTGCATGCTTGCAATATTATAGTTCACCCATGTCAACAAGTAATGAATTACAGTGGGGCGATTTAATAAATTTTCTTTGGTGGGTTCTTAGTTCTTTAGTCCCCTCTTCCTCCCCCCCAAAAAATTACGTCACTGATTACAAATACAGTTTGAATTTTATATAAATGTATTTTATAAAGCATCAGTCTGAAAATGTATTATGTAATGCATTCAAACGTGCTTTTCAAAATGGATTTATGAGATGATATTACACTTCATAAATGCATTGACAATGCCTTCAAAAGGTATTTTGCAAAGCTTCTAGCAGTGTACTAACTGTATTAAATATGTGTGTGCATGAGAATGTAATCATATTTTCATAATAAATTTTATTAATTTTGGAGAATGTAATTCTGTTTGCATTTTTAAGCGTTAAAGCCCAACACATTTAAAAATTCATTCCAATTTACATCCAAAATTTTAGCACCAAGTAAATGATTCAGTAGCTTAATCTACATGCAATGCCTAAGTGTATTTTTAAATGCAATTTGCTTCAAGGACACTCAAAATATTCATCATTTTTCAATGGGGGTAGTGTTACCAGATAACTTATCCAATGTACAGGTCCAAAAATAATTAAAACAAGAAACTATAACCCACTTCATTGCTAAGAGCATACAGAATATTTGCACTTTTCAACATGGATGCAATACAGCGAAAAGTGATAACTATAAATTTAATTTAAATTTGAATGGGACTGAATTTTTGAGCAGCAGTATGGCTGAAGGGCAAATCGAATTCATGAATGAGGGCACTTCAAAACAGACCATTCTCATGCATCCAGAATGGTACGAATATTGCTGTATACATGTATAGGCATGCATGCTTAGAAAGCTTATATAGCAGTATACCCGTAGACTAGGTTAATAGTCCTATAACGTTAGAAACTTGGCACAAGTCCTTTTGCCGCAAAAATATTATTTACATCCGGGTTTTCTAAATGCACATAAGTCATCCAGTATTTCAATCTGGGATTAATAACGATTTTAATATATTGCCAATTTTAATTTTCCTCGGCGGTGTGATATAATATACGCGATTAAGATGTTATTTTTGCTCTTGAAAAAAAAATAATTGAAGCGTATGATATCCCCTCTAATCACAGTCGAAAATAAATTAAAAATGATATAACCCTCACGCAATCACAGGCGCACATAAATCATTATAATAATAAGATATAAATCTTATGGCACTAATATATCTACATAGAAGCAATTTTCTTGCCTCAGTCTTATAGCTTGTATATGCGTGCATGATTCAGAATTCAAAAAGACAGCCATGATCTTGTTCATATAAAGACCCTAATGTGAAGGCCTAGTTTAGAAAGATATATAAGAGACGATAAATGTTTAGGCGTATAAATAGACGTCTATCTCTTTTATAATAATAATAATAATAATAATAATAATAAAAAGAATTGCAGAACCATGTAGACTGGGTTAAATTCACGTATAGCTCAAATAAAGCAATCAATGAGAGGATGGATCCTAATTAAAGATGCCTGACATTACTTTGAATGGCAGTATTATATGCAGGACAAGTTGATGCAATACCCCATTCACATAAATTAAATTTTTTATCATGATCTTAATCAAGAACTTAAATTATGATTTGCTATGATCAGACTGATTCCAAAAACTTGGTTTATGTTTCATAATGATAGACAGGATCATTTAATGAAATACCACATTCACATGAAGTGCATTTTGACCCACAATGCATCAGTCAATCATGATGACATATATTAACCATGTTTAAATAACTGTTGAACTGCACATTCTGATTTTTAGTTCGTGATCTTGACTTGCATAATCATATACATTCACATGAAAAAATATTTCAAGGTCAATTATATACATGTAGCACACTATTTGTTTGTTTGTTTGTTTACTTTCCCTACAGGGCTACGAGCTTTTCGCTCTTTATTACCCATCTTGGGAGGGAGAGGGAGGTGGGAGGGTAGTTGCGGTCGTGGCCGACTAATGGGAACTGCCCCAGTATTCACCTGG